>SKCR01037274.1:0-69280 GCA_019454045.1 Zanthoxylum bungeanum
TGCGGTCCACATACTCCAGCGTGTACTTCTTCCATTCCTTTCTGAGCTTATTCCTTCTTTAAGCACTTCAGTTGGATGCCATTCGCTTGTCTATTGTAAAGTTCTCATTTTAAACTCACATATTAGGAAGCCAATTTCTGAATAGCTATCATGTCCTTCCTACTTGCTTTTTCTGGGAATTCCCCATTTTCTAGGTATCATAGAATATCGTAGTACCAAGGTTTCCCATCGTTGATTTATACTTCTAATATCCTTTTTATCTCGTAAATGGGTCTGCTTACTGTTGTCAACACTAGAGGTCTCATTATCAACATCTCTGGATTTTCCCAAGTTGCTGCTAGGGTGGCCAACGCATCTGCCATTTGATTCTCTTCCTGCGGCAAATGCTAGAATTTACAATCGGGGATAGCCTGTGCCAACTTCCTGAGGTGGAATAAGTAGGGTTTCAATCGTTCTTCCTTCAATTCCCATTCTCATTGCATCTGTCGGACTACCAACATCGAGTCTCCGTAGACCTCCACGTTCTTAGCCTTCAAGGTTATCAATGCCATCAGTCCGAAGGCGCATGCTTCATATTCGGCCATGTTGTTGGTTACTCCGAACGTCAACCTCTTTGCCATAGGCAAGGTTTCTCCTTCGGGAGTTACTATCACGATTCCTATCCCGGCTCATTTATAGTTTACTGCTCCGTCAAAGTACATCTTCCATCATTGGACCATTATTGCTTGGATCTCCTCGTCTAGGAATTCAAACTTGTATTGGTCTCCTTCTATGGGTTGTAATGCTAAGAACTCCGCTACGGCTCGACCTTTGATTACTTTAGAAGTGAGATACTCAATATCAAACTCTGTCAGCAACACCAACCATCTGCCTAACTTCCCTACTAGCGAAGGCACCGAATGCAGATACTTCAAGGGACTCTCTTTTGCTACTACCTGGATCTTGTAAGATTGGAAGTAATGACGTAATTTTCTGGACGCCCACAATACTGCCAAATAGATCTTCTCTACTTCTTGATAGCGGGCTTTATACGGAAGCAACTTCTTACTGAGGTAGTAGACTGCATGCTCTACCCCCGTCTCATCTGCTTGTACCATCATCGCCCCCAGCACTTCAGGTTCTATGGCCAAATACAGTACTAAGGGTTTGTCCGATCTTGGAGGTTTCAAGACAGAAGGTTTCACCAAGTATTCTTTGATCTTGTCGAAGGCTTCTTGGCATTGCTCATTCCATTTCATTGGCTGGTCCTTCCTCAGCAATTTGAAGATAGACTCGCATACCAACGTCTGTTTGGTGATGAACCGACTGATGTACTGAATTTTCCCGAGGAATGCTCTAACTTCTTTCTCTGTCTTCGGCGCGAGCATCTAGGTAATCGCTTTGATCTTCTTAGGGTCTACTTCTATCTCTCCCATTCCTACAGTGTGTCCTAGCAGCTTTCCTGACATTACCCCGAACACACACTTCTTGGGATTTAGTCACAAATTGTATTTGTCGACTCTCTGAAGGAATTTCTCTAGTGCTTCTATGTGTCCGCTTCTTATTTCCGATTTCACCATCATGTCGTCCACATATACTTCAATCTCCTTATGCATCAAGTCATGGAATAACGTAGTGGCCATCTGTTGATAGGTGGCTCTTGCATTCTTGAGCCCAAACGGCATCACCTTGAAGCAATACGTACCCCACTCCGTGACAAAGGTAGTCTTATGCCTGTCTTCTTCAGCCATAAGAACATGATTATATCCCGAAAACCCATATGCGAACGAGTACATGGCAGATAAAGCCGTGCTATCGACCAGTACGTCTATATGGGGTAAAGGAAAATCATCATTCGGGCAAGCTTTATTAAGGTCTCTATAATCCACGCACATGTTCGACAAAATGACCCATAGCGTCACTATTTGCACAGATCATTGTGTTGTTGTAGCAAATTAACTATGTGACAAGGAAATTGCACTCTCATTATTTGTGATTAGATCACCACATATATATAAATGAAGAGAGGTCCCTATGATTAGTTCCTGGACTGAGAATGATATGAGACAGTATCAGTCCCCGAAGGTTTAATCATTAAATATCCCTAGCCGGAGTATTATCAAGACTGGACATCGATAATGCGGAATAGGCTAGTATTGCACTTGTGTGCGTTGTGAGGGCACAACGGCATAGTTCTCATATATATAAGTATCGGATACTTATACAAGTGCGATAGGAGGTCGTGTTTCACCGATGGTACGGGAAACAGCTTCGCTCTGGATAGACCCCTCGGAATCCCATTGGTATTATGACTATGTGTATATGGGAGGCCGAAATCAAGGTAGGTGTGTATAGTCTTAACTTGAGACTTACATCGCTAATACTTGCGATAATCGGTAGACTTTGGTCTTGGTGGTACAGGGCTTTAACCGGTTCTGCGTACACCACTTCTGGGTTTATCAGAGAGTCGTAGTGTATTGGGTGTGATGTCAAGACGGAAGTATCACTCCAGTTATAGTGGAGATGATGTCACGCAGGATACGGTATTAGTGCTCTTAAGTGCTGGCCGGCCATCGGGATATTAGGAAAAGGTCATGTATATCCGATTATAGAGACTATTTACCAGACATCCGACATGTGCTTCGGACGGGGCAGACACTTATCCAGCCACAGCCCTAGCACGTGACTATCCGATACTGGGCTGATATACGCAATACTACGGTATACTACGCTTGATACAGATCTATATATTCCTGTAAGAATATTTCTGGAGAATTGGGTAGGCATGGCGCTTTGCTAGAAGCCAACCTAGTCTTGTAAATCGGTATAAACGTAGTACGAGGTACTTACGTGTTCGGATAGTCCGACGACCGTATTTACTGCCAACATATCCGGAGATCTCATGGGTCGCTTCCCAAAGATTCACCGATGATGTATGACTCGCACTATGATTAATCTGGGATTAATTAGTAAAGAGAGAAGATTAATTTCTAGAGAGAGAAAATTAATCTGGGATTAATTACAGAGAGATTTTATCTCGGATAAAGTATCGTTAAAGAGAGAGAACGATTAATTTGGAATTAATCGATAAATTAATATATTTGATATATTAAACGAAATTGGATTTCGACGTGGAATTAAAATTAGATTTTAATTCAGGCGAACGAATTAATTTAGAATTAATTCGTTAGCGACGTGAATAGTGATTTTGCTAGGCGTAATCATTTAATTACGACGCAACGGAAAATTCGTTAATTTGGAATTAGCAGACCCGAGCCCAAGATTGTTTGCGAGCTCATTCGCATTTCGAATGCGAGTACGGCATGCAAGTCAAATCAAGCGTCAAATCGCAAGTCACATCAAACGTCAAATCACATGTCACTTTGAGTGATGTGACATTTGAGTGATTGATATAAGTTGATTTGTGGTGATTGACAAGCATTTAATGCTTTGTTTTTTGAAATAGAAAAAAGGTAAATGGTTATTATATATTTTGGAAATTATATAAACCCTTTTACAATTTTTTATTTGGTAACTCATTCTCTCTCTCATTTTACGGTTTTAGGCTTTTGGAGCCAAAAACCTTCATCTCTCTCTCACGGTCTCCATGACCGTTTTCTTCATCTTTTCTTCTGGTTTGACTGAGCAAATGGAGAAGCTTTTGGATCTTGTTGCAAGATCTAAGTGCTAGCACACACCTTGGGTTATACATAGGTGATAGGGAAACGAATTTATGAGCTTGGAATCGATTTTTGGAGCTTGAAGCTTGGAGCTTCAATGGAGGTCTTCGATGGCCGATTTTGGAGGAGCCACCACAGCCCAAAACCGAGCAGTCTCTGCTGTTCAAGGAGGCCAAACCGAGCTTCAACAAGGTGGCAAAAACGCAGCTTGTTCGTCGCATCTCAAACCGTTCAATGTGAGTAATGTTTCCGCCTTATTCCTTTGATGTATTCATGCGTTTTTATGCTTGATTTCATGATCTTGGGACCTATATTAGAAACTCAACAGCACATTCTGACTTTCCCATCTTTCTTCGGTAGTGGCACAATGTTTGCCAACCACTCAGGGTACTTCACTACTTCTAGAAATCCCACATCTATCTGTTTCTTGACTTCTTCTCTAACCTTCTCGGCCCACTCAGGTCTCATCCTTCGGAGCTTCTGATTAACCGATTTCATGTTTGGATAAGTCGGTATCCTGTGCTGGGCGATGCTTTTATCTACTCCGGGCCTGTCCTCATAGGACCAAGCGAATACTTTGGAATATTTGACTAACATCTCCTCTAATTTCTTCCGCTCCTCAGAGGTAACCTCACTTGCAATTAAGACCACCTTGGGGCTTTCAAGCGTACCAAGGTTAAATGTGTTTGTTTTGGTTGAGTTAATATAAAATATGCTCAAGTCGTGCAAATTGAAAGGAAGAGACTCAAGCAAGTAAGTGAAATGAATGTCTTTATTATTAGCGAATATAGGGGTATACTCAAATAAATCAGGGAGATAGACGTCTTCATCCTCCACAGTCGGGTCTTCTTTGGTCTCATTGCTCTCCTCGAGAGTCAAGCTTTCCAGTTGCATTAGCTCTTCTTCCAACTTGTCTTCCTCCTTTGCAACTTTTATTGCCAATGGTTTCTCACCCATCACATCCTGGAAGATTTCAAATCATGGTACCATGATCCCGTTGACTTTTACTAGTTCAGGCTCTCCTTGATACCCCATTGTTTTCACGAAGTATTCTATCCTCGCCAGACTTGTATCCCAATCCCCTCTTGGTGGTTTGCCCTTTGAAGTTTGGCCATGCTACTCCAACACTCGAACCTTTGCCCGACTCGAACTTCATCTTCTCCATGATCCTAGCCACTTTAGGATCCACCCACTCCTCAAAGGTTGCAAACACTTGGAACCTTGTGAAAGTTTGTATCTCCAAGGCGGCCACGGTATTGTCTACTTCAGCTCTAATAGTGATAATTTCTCCCCCGTATGAAAACTTGATGGCCTGGTGCAAAGTGGAGGGCACGCCCCTAAGCTTGAGAAACCATGGTCTCCCCAATAGCAAAGAAAAATTGGCCGGGATATCAAGCACCGTGAACTCAACCTCATCCTCAATTGGGCCCACTTTGACTATCACAACAAAAGTGCCATCTACTCCCCGCTTGCTATCATCATACGCCTTGATAGTCATGTTAGAAGGATTCAGATTTGTCGCCTTCATACCCAACCTCGATAGAATCTTCAAAGGGCACCCATTGATAGATGAGCCATCATCAACCATTACAAAAGATGTCTTATTGCCCATTTCTTCCGCTATTATGAATAGTGGCCTATTGTGATTCCTTTCTTCCACCGGAAGCTCCTCCTCAGAAAAGGTTATCACCTGTAAAGCTTCATTCTGCACCGATCCTACGAACATTGTAGGGTTGGCATCCTCCGATACTATGATCTTACTCAAGGCCTCAACCATGGCACGCCTATGCTCATGCAATGCACACAACAACTCCCAAATGCTCACATGTGCTCGTGTCTTCTTTAACTGACGCAGTACCACATCTCCTTCAGCATTATCCATATTCTCTGCCACTTCTTTACCTTCTGCCAACACTCATTTTCCATTCTCTGCCATATCACTATAAAAACACCTACTGCGTGTCATTCCTTTCACCTCTTCTTCATCACTGCTTAAGAAGTCCTCCCAAAAATTCTTCCCATGCTCTGTTTCATCCTCACTATTGCTATCCCACCCAAATCCCCAAGCAAAAGGCTTGGTGGTCAAAGGTTTGGAGGACAAGGCTTTCAGGTAGGCCGGAGCTAATCATGTAGGTAGGTGGTGGGACAGAGTGATAGTTAGGTATGGGGTTTCTGTGTGTGTTGGGTTGCTCTTTTTCTGGGTCTGGTATTTTGTGGGAGTCTATGAGGTCTTGGATTTCATGTCTGAGGCGGGCACAGCTGTCGGTGTCATGGCCTTTTTTGCTAGTGGTAGTGACAATAAAGGTTCAAGTTGAGGTGTGATGGTTGAGGGTGTGGAAGTGATTTAGCTTCTAAGGTTTTATGAGTCATTGTCTCGTCAACTTCTCAAGCATCTTAGAAAAAGGCCTACCTAGGTTAGAAAAACACTGGTTTCTGATGGCGGCAACCTCGGCAGAAACAGGCTTGGTTCTCTATGGTCCCCAGATGGTCCTCTTATTCATGCCATAAAACTTCTTATTCTCAGCTTCTTCCTCCTCAATGTCCATGACAGTCTCCCTCAACTGTCGAAAATCGGTAATCATAGAGGTCATCCTCCTCAGTTTGCCATAAATAGAAGGTTTGCTGCCCTTGATGATCATCTTGATCTGATCCTTCTCCGAGGGTCGAGTTTACATCTTCAGAAGCTGGCTTTTCCAGTGATCCACATAATCCTTGAAGCTCTCCTCCGGCTTCTGTTTGGTATTCTCCAAGTCGCAAAGCGACAAGTCAATCTCCAAATATGTGACATACTGATTCAGAAAAGCCTTCGCCAATGCCCTCCAATCATCATTGACCTTCCTCTCCAGGCCATGATACCATACCACGGGTGCCCCTTCAAGCGACATCCCGAACATCTTCTGAACCTGGAACTTCGACAGACCCACAGAACTCATAAGAGAAATATACTTTCGGAGATGGACCCTTGGATCCCTGTTCCCATTGAACTTGGTTATGTCAGGCATCTTGAACTGCCAAGGCAGCTGCTCTTCGAAAGTCATCACATCATAGTCTAGCAAATCCTTATGTTTACCCTTCAGCTTGTGGGTAACTGACTCTACCTGATCCCAGAGTTTCTGCAACTCTGCCTGGGACCCCCGGCTATCCTTCCCGCGGCATACTCAGCCACATCATCATCAAAAGCAGGGATCTCATCACTCAACCTGTTCGGAGGCTTTTCATGCCTCACATACTCAGAGCCTCCCCCAGCGTGGGGCACAGCCATATTGGCATAGCGGTGGTCAAAGCTTGCAACTACTCGTTAACCTTAGTGAGACTAGTCTCCAGCTGATCCATACGGGATCCCTCATTTTCTGATTCACTCATGTTTGCTAACGGCCTTTTGATGAGTCTTCCCTCTTCCTTAACCTAACGGGTATCTATGGTGTCTTTTAAAACCGCAAGTTATCATGTATGCGTGAGATGCATGGAATATATAATCCCGTCAAGTTTTTCGTGCAAGTTGGCCCATTATCATTTTAAAGCATTCAATCATACTATTGCGAGGTGTAAACTTATCCCAGTTGAAAAAGGCCTAACAATTTTACACTTTTGCGATAACGTGGCTAAATAACTTCGAATGATAGGGGGCCCAAACATAAAGTGACCCATCAGCATTTTAGAAACTTTCGGCCCAATCGTCATAAGATACATTCTCGTCTCAATTTAAATGGCCCAACAAGCTCATACCTCATGACAAAAAGTCCAAATGAATCCAAATGATGATGGTCCCAAACACAATCATAAAAGGGTGGTTCCTATGGGTCATACAACTATGGTTCACATGTGGGTTTATAGGAGTGTAGACAAAGGCTCCCGTCGGCGAAGGATTGCCCACAACTAGGTCTCCCCACTCAAGTGTTAGAGCGATCAAGTAGGCACACCTTTTTTATACGCTACGGTATGTGCCAACGAGTGATGATACATGAATGACTGTCAAATGGATTTCTTATTGAAGATTCCCCAGATGGAGGGTGGAGCGAACTCTCTTAAATACCCTTGCCTCTTAAGCTCTTATCGCCTTGGTGACAGGAATAAACAATAGATCCTCCAAATTAGTCCATCACGGTAAACGTCGAGTAAATGATTATCTAGACGTCTTCACAGCTTTTCCTTTTGGCTATGAAAAGGTAGTGAGTGAAGGAAGACACCAAATCATTACCCAACTCTTATAATGTCTTTGGTTAAACCCCTTGGTCCTAACCCACTTACAGACACGGTTAAATAAAGCAAAAATCACAAATATTACAAGACATTATTTCGGGGCCGATTCTCTATCCCTAGAGGAGTCGCCAGACTGTAGGACACTAAAATCGGTGACGTTGTTCCAGACTCGCGGCTCGGTCAGGAGTATGGAGTAGCCCGCGGGGGACTAAACCGGAGAATAATTTAAGGCCGCACTCACCCCTCGCAAGGGAAGACCTCAAACCGTTGGGTTCAGAATGGTCCCTTGCTTATGTCACTTGTAATGAACGGATTCATGCGATAATATAACCAAGTCTACGCAATATACACATATAAGAATAACCTATATCCATGTTTGCATACATAGGAGTAAACGAAATATAGGCAAGCACGCAATCTCATGAACATATTAAATAGATAAATGCGGAAATATAAATAAATAATAACTGTCTAAGCATAAACATTGAAGATGTATAATTAAATTCCTAACGTGAAAGAAATAACTAAAGATGGATTATACATGAAAATAAACGTGAAGTGATGCGACACAAAAAGTGAAATAATAATAAAAGGAAAGAGATGCGACTAATGCCAACATCTATATAGGACCTTGAATGCCCGATTGAACATATCTCACGTTCAACCTAACATATTATGTCTGGCTCGACAAAAACATCGTGGTAAAGGTAGCCCTTAGACTTTTCATCCCTCGAACGGAGGACCTTTAATCCAACGTGATTTGCCCATTCGCATTACATTATCATTGCATAAATTAATAGCATGCGAAAAATAAATGGTGAAATAATGATTAATAGGCGAACACAAGATTAGACAAAACGAAATACATGCGTTTCTCAAGTAATATTGGGAGTTGTATCCCAAGTACAGACTACACTACCGTCCATTCGGATTCGGCTATGGAATTTATGTTTGGGTTTCCTTCCGATATACCGCGAGAGATAGCACAAAATCATTCATCCAATCAACAATCACATATATGGACCAACACTATGCATGCGAAGAAATACTAATAAATAATCGAAAAGATAAACGACAGTAAATAAAAGGGTGCCCTCAGGTCTTACCTTTTAAGTCACCACTTGGAAGTACGTTACGCGGCCGTCGGGTTAATGCTCTGTAACTCCTCCGGTTCACTGGTTCAATGTTTTCCTTCGTCGCCTCGCTGTTTTGGGCTGCTATTTTCTCTGTTTTGGTCTGCTGTTTTTTATGCTATTTTTGGAATATTTTAGGGTGCTGTTTTTCCTGTTTTTTAGGGCTGTTTGGGGTTACTGTTTCTGCGGTGGTCTCGGTGTGTTGAGGGGCTGTAATTTGCGGTAATATAGGGGGATTTTTAAGGGCTGTTTTACGGTAGTGCAGTGGGATTTTTTGGTGTGTTTTATTGTTGTATTTTTGGTAATATAGGGACTGATTTGGGGTTATGTTTTTGCGGTGAAGCATGGGTTATTTTGGGGACTGTGTTTCACGGTAATGAGGCTGATTTGGGGAGTGTGTTTCACGGCAATGGAGGGCTATTCTTTTTGTGTTTGGCGTGAATGTGCTAGGGGTCCTAAGGTTTGGTTTATGTCTTTTTTTTTATAGGAGTGGGCTAGGGTTTTCCTTACATGGGAAGGAAAGAAATCATGCAATCATGGGGGGCTATCTTCAATTAGTGTGTTATAAGGAAAAGATCTATTCAATTTAGCAATGTGATTTATTTAGTTTAGGAAAGGGATTTAGGATATTTGATTTAAATTTATATAATTTATGCATGTGATTTATTTAAATTAGGAAGGTGATTTGTTTGGATTTTAACATGTGTTTAATGTGTTGGATATTTTTTGGAGGGATTTGATGGGCTTTGGGCGTGTAGATTGGCTTTTTGGTGGGCTTGGGCGTGTGGGTTGGTGGTGTGTGGGCTTGGTGTGGTTTGTGGGGGGTTTTGGGCTGAGGATAAATTTTAAAACAGAGGTCCATCAAGCGAACCTGAGGCTAAGCAAACGAATCAAATCTGTCAAGGTGTTTATTTTGGAATTTTCCCTTCCGACGTCCGTTTCCCGCGACTTCCGCAACTTATCGGGTAGTGCCTCCATACAAGGTTCGTCATCGGGCTCTATGTAAAAATACAGTGCCTACAACTATATTCTCAAAACTCTGAACCTTCTACTTGGGTGCTTGACACCGATTGTGGGACTCACTTGTGTAACAATGTGCAGGGCATGAGAAACAGTAGGAGACTCCGTCATGTGGAGGTTGACTTACGCATGGGTAATGGAGCAAAACTGGCTGCATTGTACGTGGGGATCTATTTATTAGTTTTGTCGAATGGTTTAGTTTTAGACTTAGAAGATTGTGTTTATGTACCTTCTACAGTAAAGAACATCATTTCAATTTCTTCTTTATGTAATAAATGCTTTTCATGCCTAATAAGTTGTAATGAATGTTCTATTTATTTCAATGAAATAAAATATTGAGATGGTATTTTGAATAATGATATCTATGTCTTACAAACTAACAAAGAATGTTCAACCTCTAATATATACAACGTTAACCCGAATAATCTCAATGAATCACTTCTATGGCACAATCGATTAGGTCATATCAATGAAACAAGATTAACTAAGCTACATAAGGATGGGTATTTCAGACCCTTCAAATATGAACCTTATGGAACTTGTGAGTCTTGTTTACTTGGTAAAATCACAAAATTACCCTTCAAAGGTAAAAGACAGCGTGCAGCGGAGACATTAGACCTCATACACTCTAATGTATGCGGAACAATGTCAGTCACCGCCAGAGGTGGATTCTCTTACTTCATTACATTTATCGATGATCACTCACGATATGGGTATGTGTACCTTATGCGGTACAAATTTGAAGCCTTTGAGAAATTCAAAGACTTCAAAGCTGAAGTAGAAAACCAGCTTAATAAAAGTATTAAGTCACTAAGGTCTAACCGAGGTGGTAAATACTTAAGCAATGAATTTCAAGATTACTTGAGAGAAAATGGCATTGTTTCCCAGTGGACTCCTCTGGGAACTCCACAGCATAATGGGGTCTCCGAAAGGAGAAATCAGACATTATTAGATATAGTCCGATCAATGATGCCAGACACGGATCTACCTCTTTCATTTTGGGGTCTTGCTTTAGAAACTGCAACACTACTACTAAACCAAGTTCCTTCCAAGACTGTTAGTCAAACACCATAAGTGTTATGGACTGGGAAACGTCCTAGTCTTAGTTATCTAAGAGTTTGGGGATGTGACGCATATGTTAAGCTCACACAAACTAACAAATTGGATGATAGGGCAATTAAATGTAAGTTCGTAGGATATGCCTTGAACTCAAGAGCATACGTGTTCTATGTTTCAAATGATTAAAGAACATTTGTCTCATGAAATGCTAAATTTCTAGAGAATGAATTCCTTCTCAAGAAATACAGTAGGAGTAGACTTGACCTTGATGAGGTATGAGAAGAACAAACTAGTATTATCGCGATTGGACATCGATAAATACGTAAAAGACTAGTATTGCACTTGTGCGCATTGTGAGGGCACAACGACACAGTTCTCATATATTTAGGTATAGGATACTCATGCAAGTGTAATAGGAGGTTGTGTTTTATCGATGGTACGGGAAACAGCTTCGCTCTGGATAGACCCCCTCGGAATTCCATTGGTAGTATGACTATGTGTCTATGGAAGTCTGAAATCAGGGTAGGTGTATCTGGTCTTAACCTGAGACTTGCACCGCTAATACTTGCGACAATCAATTTACTTTGGTTGCGGTCGTCCAGGGCTTTAACAGGTTTTGTGTACGCCTATGCTGGGTATATTGAGAATCGTAGTATGTTGGGTGTGATGTCAAGACGGAAGCATCACTTCAGTCATATGGAGATGATGGTCACGTAGGATACGGTACTAGTACTCTTAAGTACTGCAGTCATCGGGATAAAATGACAAGGTCAGGTTTATCCGAATATATAGACTAGTTACCAGACATCCGATATGTGCTTCGTACGGGGCAGACATAATTCCAGCCCCAGGCCTAGCACGTGATCATCCGATACTGGACAGACATACGCAATACTATGTATATTATGCCTGATATAGATCCTTTATTCCTGTAAGGATATTTCTTGAGAATTGGGTAGGCATGGCGCTTTGCTAGAAGCCAACATTGTCTTGTAAATCGGTATAAATGTAGTACTAGGTACTTACGTGTTTGGATAGTCCGACGACCGAATTTACTGCCAACATATCCAGGGATCTCATTGGTCGCTTCCCGAAGATTCACCGATGACGTATGACTCGCACTCTAAATTAATCTGGGATTAATTAGAAGAGAGAGAAAATTAATCTGGGATTAATTGCGGAGATATTTTATCTGGGATAAAATATCAATTAAAGAGAGATAACGGTTAATTTGGAATTAATCGATAAATTAATATATTCAATATATTAAACAAAATTGGATTTCGACGCGGAATTGAAATTAGATTTTAATTCGGGCGAACGAATTAATTTAGAATTAATTCGTTAGCGACGTGAATAGTGATTTCTCTAGGCGTAATCATTTAATTACGACGCAACATAAAATTCGTTAATTTGGAATTAGTGAACCCGAGCCTGGGATTATTTGCGAGTGCATTCATATTCGAATTCCAGTGCGGCACAAAAGTCAAATCAAGCGTCAAATCGCTAGTCGCATCTAGCGTCACATCAAGCGTCAAGACATGTCACTTTTAGTGATGTGACACTTGATTGATTGATGTGATTGATTGATGGAATGATGGGAGTAGTTGAAGCCTTTAATGGCTTGACTTTTCAAAGAGGAAAATTGGTATATGTTATTGATTTTTGAAATCAATTAAAATCAATACATATTTTTCTCTCTCTCACACACAACTCCTCTCTTTTCTCTCTTCACAAACACGCCAAAGGGGTTGTTTCTTCTAGTTTTTCCGAGAAGAATGGAAGCATGAATGTGTGGTTTTGTGGCAAAAATCACATGAGCTAGCACTCCGAGAGACATGCGAAGGTGATATGGAAGTCCACCCATGAGCCGAGAATCGTTTGACGAAGCTTGGAGCTCACCCATGACCGAATTTGGAGGAGGCAGTAGTAGCTCACTGCCGCATGTACCAGTGGGCATAATTTGATTTTTTCTTGCCTCGCGCGTTGCTCAACCGATCGATGTGAGTATTCCGCAACTTCGTTGATTTGTATTCACACTTGTTTCATGCTTGTTTATGATCTTGGGACCTTAGCTAAAACCAACAATGGCATCTAGAGCAAGGTTAAAGCATGAAATGTTTATGGCTTAAAATTTGGGTAAAATGTTTTTAAGCATGATTTGGTTGAATTGAATGATTGAGTATGCTTGAAACATGTTTAATTGGATATTGATTGGATCAATTTCAAGAAAATGGTTTGGAACAATTTTTCCCCAAAATTCTTGGCTTGGCCGAGAGTTCTCTATGCCCTAATTCTTGGTGATTTTGATTTTTTGATTCATTGGATAAGTTGGAATCAATTGGGATGTTGATTTAATGTCGATTGTGGAATTAATTGGATTGAAACCGAATCGGACACAAAATTCCCCAATTTGCCGAGAGTAGTAAAACATGTAATTGGGTTTGATTTTTGTTAAAATGTGTTGGACATGTTTTAATGTTAATGGCATGATTAATTAGTGCTAATTGATGTTTTAGAAATGTTAATTGGGTAATTAATTATGTAATACACTTTATGTAATTAAATTGGGAATTTGGAATTTGGTAATTTAATTAAATTGGGCCTTAAATTGGATTTGGGCTTGTTGGACTTGGTTGTACCAAGTTAGGTTTAGGCCAAATGGATTGGATCCAATTGGGCCCAAAGCCGCATCCATAAAGCCCAAATGTGACTTAATGGACCTTTAAAGTTTAATTGGGCCTAATGAGCCTAAATTGATTTCTAGGCTTATGGCGTAATTCCCGGATTGGATTTTGGTTATTCGGTTTGACTCGAGTTGACCAAAAGTCCACGCCTTAAGAAATTAATTAAAAGCCCATTGGACTTTAATTAAATTAATATTGGATATTAATCGGGCTTTGAGACCCGTAACGGTTAAATTTGGAATTTAAATCGTAAAAGGTTTATTATTAAAGTGTAGTATTTAATTTGGAATTAAATAATGAATTAGAATTAAATACAAATTGAATTGGATTTAATTATGTAGTTTAATTTAATTCGAGAATTCGTACTTTGAGTACTTATTCGTAAAACGAGTTTGACTTGAGCAAAATCAAATCATTGTTTGAACATTGGATGATCACTAATTATCAGATCAATTAATTTGATTAGATTGATTGATAACATGCTTGTGTGAATACATGGTTGCAATGCATGAATAATGTATATCAGATGGATATTAGATGGGTGGGACAATTTTAGAAATTGTTGTAATAAATTTGATTTATTAATTGGACCTGCTTGTCCAGCCTTATACCTCCTTATTCTTTGTATTCTCTTCTCACATATTCCCCTTAATGTAAATGAGGTTTATTTAGAAGTGTAGTGTAACGGGTAGAAGAAATACTTGTGCTAGCGGGAGAGAGAAATGGAGAGATTTGATCTAGGATCAATGTGTAAAGTATCCATCTGCATATCATTATTATTTATTTCTACGCGCTTTATTATGTGTTTAGAATGCATGTTTATGGGTGTATGATGATGAGACCTTAACAAAGATAATAAATTGGTTGCCAATTTGCACTCGAAAAACCCTCGCAAAATATTAAGCGTTTTTCCTTCCATTGAGTGATTCTCACTCAAGATCTGAGACTGGCATTGGCTTGTTGGCCAAAGTCAAGGCCTTTGTCCATCGAGGATGTGTTTGAATCACGAAGGCTTTGTTCCATATTGGTGTCTTGTCCAAGTTGTGGTTTGTTGGCCAAAGTCAAGACCACGTCTTGTCCATCGACATTGATTACGAAGCCTTCCATGGTCAATGGGTCGCGCTTAACTGGGATCACTAAGTTTTTTGTGCCAAAGCCAAGGCTTAGTTGATTCAGAGGAAAAAGGTTAGGTAATACATTGGATGTATTGGCATATATAAGATATATGTTTCGGACTTGGATGTCCCCCTACCGAATCTAGGAATTGGATTGGATACAATCGATCTTAGAGATCTACCTAGTTAATTATCATACAATTTGTTGGCCAAAGTCAAGATTGTGTGATATTTAACGGGATCCTAGCCCACTAGGAAACACGGTTTCCCGAGTACTCGACAGAGGGTTAGAGGCTCGCAGAAAAAATAGTGGGAGGCAAGAACTAAATTTGTAATAATCATTTAATTACTTGCCATACGCGCTCAAACAAATATCATTCGTCAAATAAATTAAATGTTAGTTGGACTAATATTTAAATGTTGTTTTGATTAAATAGTTGGACTATATTCAAACTATTCATTTATAGTTGATTTTATAATTGGATTATAGTAATCAATATAATTGATTTTAATCTATTAAATTATAGTTGATTAAATAGTTGGACTATTGTAATCATTATAATAAATAGTACCTAAATCTTTGATTAAATAGTTGGACTATTAGAATCAAGATAAAATTGAAAGATTGACATTTAAAACATAATCCTCGGGAAAATGTATTTAAATTGTTTAATTTTCAAATTGGGAATAATATTTTAGGATGGTCTTCGAAAAATAATAAGTTACTTATTAGGCCTAAGCCCGGAGTTAAGCAAATAATAGAGCATAATCTTTGGAAGATTAATGTGATGATAACTTTGGTGCTTAATCCATTATACTTACCGCAGTAGACTCCTTGATTTCTTTGTCAGAACTAAGGGTTAGATCCTTAAAGTATGATAATGAAATTGAAGGATCTTCATAAATCTATTTTAGGTTTTAGATGTACTAAAATTGCAATGGTAAACTCTTGGAGAGTTAATGACTATTCTCAAGGAGACAAAGTCAAAGTTTGCAATTAGGCAAGTAGCGCAAGGCGCACCTTACTTTGATATTCTAGAAACCCGAGGCTTGGCCAAAGGCTTCTGGAATGTTGAAACTGGCAAAGGCAATATCATTATAGTCTTTTGGGAAGATAAATGACATATCCCAAAAATGTCTGCCTAAATTGTGGCAAACGGGATCGCGGAAGCGTGACTGCCGTTTGGACAAAGCAGTCATGAAGGAATTGAAGAACGAGCAAAACTCTGACTTCAAATATGTTTGTCAACATTATGTTCTCTACTAGTATTAAAATTGGATTTTAAATACTTAGTGTGGTACGTAAAATATATGTATTGATGTTCAGAATCTGTTTTGAACAGTCTGCGAATTGGAAACGGGACGAAAGTCGCTATTTCAACCGTAGATACCTAAATTTAGGAACTACCCTCGGGTGTGTACTTAAATTAGGGAACTGTTATAATGTAACTAGTTTGACTAGAAACATTATCTCTATATCAGTGTTTAACCCGCTGCGGGTGAACCTTTATATTCTAGAACACTAAAGTGTTTTATTATATAAAGATGATATTGAGATAAACACATTAGATGTGAATGACAAAATTTATATTTTAAATATAAATAAATCTCAAATATATAACATGACAAACAACAGCTCAAACTGATTTGATCAGAAGAAACTACTATGTGGCATTGTAGTCTAGGACACAATTAAACAAGACTCGTATATCCGCACTTTTGAAGAGTGGTTACAAGGACTGATTTGATCCTATTCAAATAAAATCTACGAATCTAGTTTATTAGGCAAAGTGCCTAAAACACAATTTACTTGGTAAAAGTGTAACAGCCACCGATCCGTTAGCCCTAGTTCATAGTGAAGCAAGTGGGCCCATGTCTAGCTAGGCTAGAGGTGGATATGAATATTTCGTGACCTTTACGGATGTGGCATCGCGTAATGGTTATGTGTTTCTTTTGAAGAACACAAATCGGAAACTTTTAGAGTTTCGACAAGAAATAGATTAACAGATCGGCTGAAGTATTAAACCGTCACGGTAAGACCGTAATGGAAAATACTTAAGCAATAAGTTTCTAATATACTTGAAAGAGTAAAGTATTCTTTCAAATGAGGACTCCTCCCGGAACACGTCAGTTTGACGGTGTGTCCGAATTGAGTAACCGAATTTTGTTGGACATGATAAGGTTAATCATGAGTCGCTCTGAGCTACCATTTCCTTCAATGGATTAGCATAAACAATGCAGAACTTATTTTGAATAAGGTTCCATAATAATCTGTTTGAAAGATTTCATATTAGATATGAATATGAAAGAAATTGGGTTTCTCATTCCTGATTATTTGGGTATGCTAGGCATATGTTTGGATGATACCAAACTAAAACCCAAATTGGATAAGTGCCAATTGTAGGTTATCCTAGGGATACCATAAGTATTGTACTTATACAACTCACATGAGAACAATGTAATTGTTGCTCACCATGCGGTTTTCCTAAGAGGAATACCGATATGCAGTGGTAAGTGGGAGGATAGTAAAACTTGATGAAAATCGGAGTAATACTATTCTAGGCACTGAATCTCAATGGAACACAAATAGTTCATCAAGGATGAAACTATTCCATTAATCTTCGAATACACAAAACCTCAAACCAGTCCACCAAAAAACAGTCTCAAAACTGCATAAAATAGTCACCCAAAACCTGCCTAAAACCGCAAATAACCACCTAAAATAACGACCAGAAAACAACAGCGAAAATAGAGGAAACAGTGACCCAAAATAGCGAGGCGACGAAGGAAAATGGAAAACCAGTAAATCGGAAAAGTTGCGGAGCATCAACCCTTCCGAAAACCGTGTAACGCACTTCCAAGAGACGACTTAAGAGGTTAGACCTAAGGGCACATTTTTATTTATTCCCGCACTTTCTTTCTGTTAGTTATTATTATTCCTTCGCATGCGTATTATAGTTCATGTAAGTTGTGGCCATTGGATGAATGAAATTGTGTTATCTCTTGCGGTATATCGGATGGAAACCCGGATGTAAATTCCGTAGCTGAATCCGAATGGACGGTAGGGCGGTCTGCACTCGGGATACAATGCCATATACCGCTTGAGAGATGCACACATTTCATGTCATGCGATCTTATGTTTATTTGTTGTTTGTTAGAAATAGTATGTTACTTTTATGCATGATTAGGTTGTTTAGTATGTTATTTTTTATGCATGATTAGGTTGTTTAGTATGTTATTTTTTATGCATGATTAGTTGATTATTTCCAAGCATGATTTAGTTATTTCTTTCGCATTAGGAACTTGATTATGTCTCTTCTAAGTTTATGTTTAGATTATTATTTATTTACATTGCCATGCTTAGCGATTTAATGTATGCAAGAGATTGTGTGCTTGCCATTATTCCGACTTACTTTTATGCATGCAAACTTAGATATAGGTTGTATGCAAACTTAGATGCAGGTTGTTGTTGCGTAGACTCGGTTATATTATTACATAAATTCGTTCATTACAAGTAGCATAAGTAAGGGACCATTCCGAACCCAAAGGTTTGAGGTCTTCCCTTGCGAAGGGTGAGTGCGGCCTTAAATCATTTTCCCAGTTCACACTGGGTGGCGACTCCATGTTATTTCTCCGGTTTAGTTCCCCCGTGGGCTACTCCGTACTTCTGACTACGCCGTGAGCCTAGAACAACATTGCCGATTTCTATGTCCTACAACTATGCAATTCGAGGTCATTGCATACTATAATCCCTCTGTCACAGGCTATCTATATTATACCTGGGATATAGATGAGAACGTCAAATTCGTTCAGTATAATATAGTCGACTTTCAATTTACGATCTCTAAATAACACTCGGAACTGATTTATGAAGTTATACCACGACCACAGATTTACTAGATCGTAAACACGTGTAAGATGCCTATGCCCTGTACACAGGACTGACGGATCCTTTCTTGATACGCACTGGATATCATGAGCATTAGTCCACAGCCAACGAACAGGTGGAGGTCTGATCATGAATAGATCGGTGATGTGACTGCCATCAAAGTGTGGAGGATAACTCATATATCCCACTGTGGTATCTCAAGTCGAAGGACTATTATGCTCGCTCAACTCGAGAAGATTCCTATTGACGTTGGTGTACCATCTATTAGGAAATCTTCAATGACTCGTTCAGTGTTTATCAAATAAACACCTACATGTCTATACGAGTCTCCCGAGACTCATGGTTCATTGGGATAAATCATCAGACCAAGTCATGATATACGACATGTACTGGTCTTAACGGATTTTACTAACCGACCCGTGTTAGCAAATCTTGACCATGAACTTTATTTAAAGATATACATCTTATTGTACGCTTCCAAATGTCAATTACAAACTACGTTGTAACTGCGCACTACATTGTAAATCCTAGGGTCTTTGTCTAATATACACTTATCACTAAATCAGATTTAGTTTCAATCTAATCGTAATTAGATTAAATATGTGTATAAAAGACAAGAGGTGCTACCATTAAATAAGTAATATTATGGAAAATGAAATTTCTCGTATTTATGAATCAGACATAAATACGATCCGGATTGGCACTATGAGCACCAACCCTAACAATTTCTCCCACTAGCACTAGTGCCAATCCACGGTATCATATACATATCTCATGTATACCACATACGCGTGGCCCTCAAGAGCTCACCTAGTACTCAAGAGGTAGGCAATAACAAGTAAGTCTGCTTTAATAAATTGAGTTCATCCAACAAACTAAATCATTTTCCTTAGCCAACATCATTCATATTTTGCAGAATCCAAATTCCACATCAATATGACTCAGACGTTATATCAATATTATGCTATATCTACTGAGTTATCTATCTATTCAGAAATCAAATCCAAATACTATTAGAGAACCGCAAGCACTACACTAATATGAAAACTTCTAATCTATAGTGTCACTATGCAATTTCATAAGTCAATACTTCATAAGTTGTAACTGATTCCACTAATTTAGTAGAATCAATGGTGACACTCCCACTGCATCTTTTCTGACTTTATATGACATAGACTATCTAATGTCATGATTAGAATCAAAACTAATCTGACCTTATGGTTGCAGACTATATTCTCCATGAATGAGAAACTCATTCTTAATATCTCTAAGATAACAAAGAACATGTTTCAAGACCCATCATATGGTCTGCAATATATCAAAATAACTCGTAACAGTTACGATTAAATTGATATCTTTTAATCGCACATAATATAGTAGTCATTACGCCATCATCCTATGATGCATAAGATTGATTAGACATTGCAATCAATCTATCTTTCGAAAAATGAATCATCTTTTACGAAAGATGAATACTATATATATAAAAGACACGTTAACTGTCAAACAGTTATACTAACTGTCATACAAATAGTTTTACCGTGTCCTTTATTAGATCATATCTAATACGTGACTAATGAGAGTATCTCACAAGTCTCTTAGTTTTATATCATATATAAAACTTTATATCAAATATAACAGAGACTATTCCACTACTTTCAAGGAGAAAAAAAGACTTATGATATATATATAATTCTAGTAAGAAGTTTGTACGATCCCACTGACCCTACTAATATATATGTATTCTCTATGCTTTGATATAATCAGACAATCTGACTGTAATCAAAATTAGAGAACAAAAATTTTCGGAAAGCTTATTTAAGTCTACAATAGGCTCTATAAGCTAGTATATCAAACTGTGATCTTAGCAGAATACAAAATCTAGGGCCATTCTAAAATAAACTCTTCAAACAAAGAAATCATAACGGGTCTCTCATTCAAAGAAATCATTCAGGAACGCCACTTTGCATTCTTTAGCCAAAATACATAGTTTAATATTAACATTAACCAACAGATCTTTAATTTTTGAATCAGTGCGACTAGAGACAAGCTTCCTCAGAATCTACAATAGACTACTGAGTATAACCTTTCTCACTGTCACACTATAGAGGTCAAACCTTTATCAAGCTCACTATGCTTTTACTGCGCAAACAATTTGCACATTTTATGAACAATTCATAACGAAAGCTCAATCAAGTTCAAAACTTGATCATAGTAAGCTACGAACAATTTTAGATTTATGGTTCAATGGTAATTTTTTGAAATCGATATCAAATATCGCTCCCACTATAAGTTATAGGATAATTTTATTTGATAAGAAAATAACAGAATCATTTAGTATCAAATACTTTATAAATGATTCTGACATCCTATGGAAGTTATATAGAAGATGTCTAAGGGTCTTTTCATCTTATTAATTACGTAGTTCTATTACAGTTTATCACTCTCACATTTGACTTCATTAAGTCAAGTCTTTTCTACAATTGTTAACATCTAATGTTACATACCAAGTAATAAAATAATTTCATTACTCAGGATCGTAGAAAAGATATTCTATCAAATAGAATACAATATTCTATTAAATAGAATAAATGATAAACTTTACTTGTACCTCCGAGGCGCAAGTACTTTCAATTATATAACCATTATACAAAAGATATATTCAAATCTCAAACTTTTTAAGATTCCAATTTTCTACTTATACATATCATACATGTAACTGTAGAAACTAATGGAACTTTAATTAAAAAGAGGAATTAGTATTACTGGAGCATAACCCCCAAAGTATTGAAAAAACTAATTCGGTAACACTCAATATCAACGAATTAAATCATATAAGATTCAATTACTCCCACTGACCAATTCCATCAAGATGGAATCGTGGAAGTTTAATATTGAGTAAGAATCACATTCATTAAATAACTTTGGAACTAATCGCCTTAAATTCATATGTTTGATCATATCAAACATCTTTGAATAGTTCAAAGACTCACTATGAATTATATAACATATAGTTTTCAATACTTCTAATAGAATATCTTTGGACCATTCAAAATATTCTATCCACGTTTCATCAGAAACATATTGAAAGTTCTCGAACCATTCAAGCCGTTCAATATATATTCTTTTAGAAACACGTAACAAAGTCATGACAATTCATTAACTAAGTTACGGAGTAAAGAAAACTATCTAAGGCAATTACTAATTCATTAAACTACATACATCCAATGTATTAGTCTAATAAATCTTGTGGTCTAATGACAATCATTGGTTAAATGAGATTTAATCACATTCCTGAATACAATATTCATGAAATGTATAAGGATATATGGTGTGAACTCGTATCACACCATCCTTTACCATATGGAATAAGCATCGTATGCTTATGTGATAAAATCTCAAAAAGCAATGTTCTAAGTTATTTAGTTAACCGAATATTTTCTTAATGTTTATCTTTTCATTAAAGACATTATTAGTCTTATTAAAATATGTAACAACTATTTATATAGAACAAGTAACTATCCAATAGTCAAAAAGTCTGATATCAAACATCAATACAGTTATTAAACATTATTTTAATTAACTAGACGGGAGATCTGATATCCAATACCTATAGTTATCGTATTGTGAGAATAGATATTCTGTATACACAACTATACACATCTCTTTTCTTTAGCTTTATAATTTGCGTTCAATTATTCACAACAATTGCAAATGATTGATTAGCAAACTGTGTCAGACACGTGACTTCTAAATGTCACAAAAGCCAAGAAACATCATTATAAGATAAACAAATACCTAATGGGGTTTTCCTAATGTTAGTCAAGAATCTCGAGACATGAACCAATTCAAGTCAATTCTTACTAGATAACTATATCCAAAACATATATCTATTTAGTTTACTAATCGTGACTTAGTAACTAAGTCACTAACCATCTTGATTTTTCAAGAAAATCAGAATAAAAGTTTCTGATGGTTTGAACTAATCTAACAATATCCAAGTCTACTGTCATTTTAGAACCTATTCTAGAAATACACAACCATAAGTAAAGTCAGAAAACATATTCAAGTAATATACTATGCAGTGGATTGGAAGTATAATTCTATAAACAATATAGAATAAAGGAAAACAAAAGCAGCAATTTCCATAAAATAACACACTGCTTTAGTTATGAATTTTTAACCCAGCAGTGCTGTAGGCACTGCATTTTTTGCATAAGATCCGATGATGAGTCTCGTATGGAGACACTACCTTTTAAGTCACGGGAGTAGCATGAAACGTATGCCGGAAGGGAAAATTCTGAAATTAATAGCTCGTCAATTTTTAACTCGCTGGTTGTCCGCGGATTCGGTCAGTCGATTCTTGTTTTAAAAATTAAAAATCTTGGCCCAGAACCCACGCACCCACCAAAAGCCCATATGTACCCATCCAAAACCCTAACCCTAGTTCACCACTATATAAGGACCCCTAAACTAAACCTAGATTCTGGCTTCAGCCCATGGACCTCACGCCAACAAGAAAACAAAAAATGAGAAGAGGAAAAAACCCTAATCTCCTGGCTTCTCCCACTTCTCTCGACCGTCTCTCATGGACAACAACCAAAATAAACCCTAATGGCGGCTTCGCCCCCTCTCCACACACTCACAGCAACTGACCAAATGAGAAAACCCTTCAACATGTAGCCCTCCACGTAAAAACAGGCGAGGATCTTCCCCACACATAGACACGACATTTGAGAATTCACAAAGAAACCCCTAAGAAGCTCTCGTGCAGCTCACTAAGCCTAAAACTAGCCTCTTCCCTCTCGCCTTCTCTAAAAGCTCTATAGTTTGAAACCCTAATGGCTCTTTAAAAGACACCGACACATACACTACAGGACACAAACCCTAACAGCACTCAGGTCACGCCTCTCTCTCTCTCAAAGAAATAAACCCCCATAAGTCACAAAATCCCAAAACGCCACCTTTCAACCAGTCCGCCGCTGCCATCTTTGCCCGTTGCGAAACCGTCGGTCTCTCTATTCAAGTCAATTACTTGTTTATTTATTTATAAAAAAAAAAAGGTTATTCAATCCACATAAATTCTGCATATCAACATTGTTGGCAAAGCTTTCTGGTGGTGTTACCGTGTTGAGGGTTGGAGGAGCTAGTGAAACTGAAGTTAGTGAGAAAAATGATAGACTTACTGATGCCTTGAATGCTACAAAGGCAGTTGTTGAAGAGGGTATTGTACCAGGTGGTTGTTGCCCTCCTATACGCGGCAAAAGAATTGGACAAGTTGTCATATGCTAACTTTGACCAGGAAATCAGTGTCCAGATTATTCAGAATTCTCTAAAGATGCCAGTGCACACAATTGCCTCTAACACATGAGTTGAGGGGGCTGTTGTCGTTGGGAAGCTAATGGAGTAGGATAGCGCCGATCTTGGGTATGATGCTGCTAAAGGCGAATATGTAGATATGGTCAAGTTTGGAATTATTGATCCATTGAAAGAAATCAGAACTGCCTTGGTGCAAATTTGTCTGGTACGAATCTGTTGGTTTATTCTAAGGTCCCAAGATCAAATCAAGACATGAAATAATGCGTGAATACATCAACGGAGGTAGCGGAATACTCACATTGATCGGTTATGTCGATTTGAAGACGAATCAAGGCCAAAAACGTACTGCCTTGCTCACGCCACTGCAACCAGTCCACTACCCTGCAAAACAGAAATTTAAGTGAAGAAACGGAGCTCCTAGCTACGTCGGATGGATCTCGTCTAATGGTCGAACCTCCCTACCACCTTCGCAAGACTCGTAGTGTGCTAGCACTTGCGGTTTTCACCATGAAAACCCAACCCTTGCTCCCCTAAAGTCACGCCCAAAACAAGTCAAAAATAGTGAGCATAATGTGTTTTGGCGTTAGGAGAAGAGAGAGTTTGAGAGAGATTGAATTGTGTGTTAAGTTGAAAATGATTTACCAAAAATCAATTTATATTTATGCCATAATATTTATTAAATTAATAATAAAATTATGACACAAAACATGCAATGGCTTAGAGTGTCAAACACTCAATTTCCATGCAATAACATTGAGTGCATTGTACATTATCTACATGCAATGCATTAGAATGACATGTGTCATGTGGGCCCCACACGTTTCCAAATGAAAGTGGGCCCACGTGCACTCACGCGTTCGGGTTCGATATTTTCCGAAATACCGAGCTTACGTCGCGACGTTAATTCAATCGAATAATTGCGGCTACCGAAATTATTATTTACGTCGCTAACGAATTAATTCTAAATTAACTCGTTTGCCCGAATTAAAATCTAATTTTAATTCCGCGTCGAAATCTAATTTCGTCTAATATATCGAATATATTAATACATCGATTAATTCCGAATTAATCGTTCTCTCTCTTTAGACGACATTTTATCCCGGATAAAACATCTCCGTTATTAATCCTAGATTAATTTTCTCTCTCTCTTCTTTATAATCCCAGATTATTCAAGAGTGCGAGTTGTGCGTCATCGGTGGATTATCGGGAAGCGACCCATGAGATCCCCGGATAATCTGGCAGTAAATACGGTCGTCGGAGTATCCGAATCACGTACGTACCAAGTACTACGTTCTACCGATTTACGAGACAAGGTCGACTCCTAGCAAAGCACCAAGTCTTCCCAAGTTCTCCGGACATATTCATCAAAGAATATCTAGATCTGTATCAAGCGTAGTATACTAATGTATTGTGCATATCGGCCCAGTATCGGATAGTCACGTGCTAGGGCTGGGGCTGGATAAGTGTCTGCCCCGTCCGAAACACATATCGGATGTCTGGTAACTAGTCTCTATAATCGGATATTCATGACCTGGTCATAATATCACGATTGGATGCGCATCACTTAAGAGCACTAATACCGTATCCTGCGTGACATCATCTCCATTATGACTGGAGTGACACTTCCGTCTTGACATCACATCCAATACACTACGATTCTCTGATAAACCCAGAAGAGGTGAACACAGAACCAGTTAAGATCCCCCACCACCAAAACCAAAGTTTACCGATTGTCGTAAGTATTAGCGATGTAAGTCTCAGGTTAAGACTATACACACCTACCTTGATTTCGGCCTCCCATAGACACCTAGTCATAATACCAATGGGATTCCGAAGGGTCTATCCAGAGCGAAGCTGTTTCCCGTACCATCGGTGAAACACGACCTCCTATCGCACTTGCACAAGTATCCAATACTTATATATATGAGAACTATGTCGTTGTGCCCTCACAACGCGCACAAGTGCAATACTAGCCTATTCCGCATTATCGATGTCCAGTCTCGATAATACTACGGCTAGGGATATTTAATGATTAATCCTTCGTGGACTGATACTGTCTCATATCATCTCAATCCAGGAACTAATCATAGGGACCTCTCTTCATTTATATATCTATGGTGATCTAATCACAAATGACGAGAGTGCAATTTCCTTGTTACATAGTTAATTTGCTACAGCAACACAATGATCTGTGCAAATAGTGACGCTATGGGTCATATTATCCAACAGAATCTTGTTACGAGATGGGTAGTTGACCTTAATGAGTATGCATGTCAAAGCCTCAAGCTGAACCATCCTGAAACAGAGAAAACAGTAAGCGGAAATAGTTAAACAGCGAACCAGTGAAAATAACGAAATATTTACCATTCCGGCGACGTCCCAACGCACTCCCGAGAAGCGGCTTAAAAGGTAAGACCTGAGGGCACCCTTTGTTACATTTTATTTTGTCGTCCTGGAAACGGCATTCTCGGTTGGAGGTGGAATACGTCCAACCGGGTATGCAAAGTCCTTTATTAAAAATGGCCGAGTTCTTTGGTCACATCTTTATTGTTCCGCATTTATTTCGCATTATTAGTCTTTTATTATTTCGTATTTAATTTCCGTTTATTTGTTTTATTATTCCGCATTTATTTTGCGTTAGTTATCCTCCTTGTTATTTTGCATGTTTTGTCTCTTCGATTATTTATGGTTATATGTATTATCGTATGTCATGTTTGTCTATATTGGGTTAGTGATTGAATGTTGCCTCTCGTGGTATATCGGATGGAAACCCAGACGTAAATTCCGTAGCCAAATCCGAATGGACAGTAGTACGGTCTGTACTTGGGATACAACTCCACGTATCGCTTGAGGAAACGTTCACGCATATGTTCATGAAATTATATGCTTGCCGTTATTCCAATTTATTTTTTTTATGCATGAACTTAGAAGTAGATTATCCTTGGAAATATATGTTGTTTAGGCTTGGTTAGATTATTGTACAAATCATTTTATTACAAGTGGCATAAGTAAGGGACCATTCCGAACCCAACGGTTTGAGGTCTTCCCTTGCTAGGGGTGACTGCGGCCTTAAATCTTTGTCCCGGTTCACACCGGGTGGCGACTCCATTATTCTCCGGTTTAGTCCCCCGCGGGCTACTCCGTACTCCCAATCGGGCCGCGAGCCCGAGAACAGCGTCGTCAAGTTCTGTGTCCCACAGTCTGGCGACTCCACTGGGGATAGAGAATTGGCCCCGAAATCATGTCTTGTAATGTTTGGATTTGTGCTTTAATTAACCGTGTCTACAATGGGTTGAAGGGGTTTAGTTAAAGGCATTGTCAGCGAGAGTCTTTGTCTGGACTCCCGTAAACCTACATGAAAACCTTAGTCGTAGAACTAATAGAAATTATTTGTTTTATGTTTGTGTTTTGGACCGTCGTCATTTGGATCCAGTTGGACCACTTGTCAAAAAGATGTGAACTTGTTGGGCCATTTAAACTGGGACGAGTTCGTGTCCTTGGAAAATTGGGCCAAAAGCTTCTAAAATGCCGATGGGCCATTTTAAGTTTGGGCCTCTTAACATTTGAAGTTGTTTAGCCATGTTATCGCAAAATGTAAACTTGTTGGGCCTTTTCAACTGGGACAAGTTTGCACCGCGCAATAGTATGATTGAATACTTTAAAATGATAATGGGCCAACTAGTGTAAAATTTTTTAAATGAGCTTATATATTACACACATTGCACGTATCTCATGCATCTCATGCATACACGCATCATGTTAACCCCGTGTCTTAAAAGCCATCATAGATATCCGTTGGGTTAGAGAAAAAAAATGGGCTTGTCAAGAAGAGTTTAGAAAACATGGATAGCGAGGAAAAGGAAATCGAGAAACAGAGCGCCTCACGGCAAGGATAGAAAGACCATTGGGGGGCCTTCGAAAAAAAAAAAAAAGAGAAAATAAAAAATGAAGTTCAAAATGAAAAGAAAAAAATGAGAGACAAAGGAAAAGAAAGATAAAACCATACCACATTGAGCACGAAAAAGCAATTGCAGAATATAATTGAGACATCTAGGTTGGTTTGACCCACCGATCCCGATTTTTGAAACGAAATCATTGAGTTGGCTTGCTTAAGGATCAAGCTGTGTACGAACCTTTTCACACACACACTTTGAGTCTGGCATAGATCATTTATTCAAAAACTCAGATTTGAGTTGCATTGAGTATTTTGAATGTTTTCTGGTTTCATTACTGGGCATTCCTTGAGGACGATAATATGTATAACTATTGAGACTATTTCGTAGCATGTGATATAGTATGATAATATGGAAGGCCCCACCATATGGTTGATCTTGACCAAGTGCAAACAGCGGAGAACAGAAAGCTAAATCAAGACTGGGAGCGACCAGTCTACCACCTCGTGAATCCGGGACATAACAAGAAATTGAGCCATGAGACCAGAGAGAAGACTGTCCAATCACCTGGAGAACTGGCGGAAGACCTAACCCAACGGAATAGGAAATTCATTCATGCATGCAGGCATACACGTAACGTTTTTTTGCATTCTTTTTTTGTTTGTTTTGTTTTGTATTCAAAGGTTTTGAAGAAGAAAAAGAAAAGCGGCAAAGACAAGCCAATCAGAAGCAGCAACAGTACAGTCAGTTTCAGAAATGAATCAGTTTTGGGGATGAGTCCCAGGGTTGAAGCCCATATCAGTCAGTTTCGGGGATGAGTCCCAGGGTTGAGGCCCATATTATTTTCAGTCTTGAAAAGCCCACACCTTTATCAGAATCAGTCTTGCTGGGTATGGCACTCTGGGGGCGAAGCCCACATTAGCATCAGTAGCAGTCTTGCCGGGTATGGCACTCTGGGGGCGAGGCCCACATTAGCATCAATTGCAGTTATGCCGGGTATGGCACTCTGGGGACGAGGCCCACATTAGTTCAGAATCAGTCTGGCCGAGTATGGCACTCTAAGGGCGAGGCCCACTTTAGTTCAGTATCAGTTTTGCCGAGAATGGTAATCCGAGAATTGAGTAAGGTTCGAGAATGAACAAACCGAGAATGGTAATCGGAGAATGGAGTAGAGTTCGAGAATGAACAAGCCGGGAATGGCACTCCGAGAATGGAAACACAGTTCGGGAATTAACAAGCCGGGAATGGCACTCTGAGAATGGAAACACAGTTCGGGAATGAACAAGCCGGGAATGGCACACCGAGAATGGAACGCAGTTTGGGAATGAACGAGCCAAGAATGGCACTCTAGGGGCGATGCCTACATCCCTATCAGTAGCAGTCTTGCCGGGTATGGCACTCTGGGGGTGAGGCCCACATCATTATCAGTCTTGCTGGGGATGGCACTCCGGGGACGAGGCCCACATGATTATACAGTATCAGTATTGCCAGGTATGGCACTCTAGGGGGAGACCCACATCAGCATTAGTATCAGTCTTGCCAGGTATGGCACTCTGGAGGCGAGGCCCACATTATTATCAGTTCAGTTTTGCCAGGTACGGCACTCCGGGTATAGAGACATCAGTTCAAATTTGCCAGGTACGGCACTCCGGGTATGGAGACATCAGATTAGTCTTGCCAGGTACGGCACTCTGGGTATGGAGACATCAGATCAGTTTTACTAGGTATGACACTCCGGGTATGGAGATATTTTAGCGACACCTTGGGTAGGAGGTTTAGCTTGACAGGTACGACACTCTGTGTATGGAGATATTTCAGCGACACCTCGGGTATGGGGTTTAGCATGCCAGGTATGGCGCTCCGGGTATGGAGATATTATTGCGACACTTTAGGTATGGAGACGCAACCACGACACCTCAGGTATGGGGTTTAGCACGCCGGGTATGGCACTCCGGGTATGGAGATATTACTGCGACACTCAGGGTATGGAGACGCGACCGCGACGCCTCGGGTATGGGGTTTAGCATGCTGCGTATGGCACTACGGGTATGGAGATATTACTGCGACACTCTGGGTATGGAGAGACGCGACCGCGACGCCTTGGTTATGGGGTTTAGCATGCCATGTATGGCACTCCGGGTATGGAGACGCTACAGGGACACCTCGGGTATGGGGTTTAGCACGCCAGGAATGGAACGACCAGATCAACTCAATTCAAAGCAATGGGCAAGTCAAGCGGCAGCTGGCGAGCCAGGTAAGTAAAAATGCATTGCATAAACTTTGGTATGGCACAACCACATCATCATCAGTTTCAGTTTTGGGTCCATTTTGTCAGCGGTATTGGGATGCGTCCCAGGGTCGAGGCCCCCGTTGTCGATTACAGTTATTGGGATGCGTCCCAGGGTCGAGGCCCACTGCATCCTTAGTTATTGGGGTGCGTCCCAGAGTCGAGGCCCATTTTATCAGCGGTATTGGGATGCGTCCCAGGGTCGAGGCCCCCATTGTCAGTTGCAGTTATTAGGATGCGACCCAGGGTCCAGGCCCACTGCATCTTTAGCAGGAATTGTATGCCGGAAGGGAAAATTCTGAAATTAATAGCTCATCAATTTTTAACTCGCTGGTTGTCCGCGGATTAGCTCAGTCGATTCTTGTTTTAAAAATCAAAAATCTTGGCCCAGAACCCACGCACCCACCAAAAGCCCATATGTACCCATCAAAAACCTAACCCTAGCTCACCACTATTTAAGGACCCCTAAACTAAACCAAGATTCTGGCTTCAGCCCATGGACCTCACGCCAACAAGAAAAAACAATGAGAAGAGGAAAAAATCCTAATCCCCTGGCTTCTCCCACTTCTCTCGACCGTCTCTCATGGACAACAACCAAAATAAACCCTAATGGCGGCTTCGCCCCCTCTCCACACATTCACAGCAACTGACCAAATGAGAAAACCCTTCAACATGTAGCCCTCCACGTAAAAACAGGCGAGGATCTTCCCCACACACAGACACGACATTTTAGAATTCACAAAGAAACCCCTAAGAAGCTCTCGTGCAGCTCACTAAGCCTAAAACTAGCCTCTTCCCTCTCGCCTTCTCTAAAAGCTCTATAGTTTGAAACCCTAATGGCTCTTTACGATGACACCGACACACACACCACAGGACACAAACCCTAACATCACTTCTCTCTCTCTCTCAAAGAAATAAACCCCCATAAGTCACAAAATCCCAAAATGCCACCTTTCAACCAGTCCGCCGCTGCCATCTTTACCCGTTGCGAAACCATCGGTCTCTCTATTCAAGTCAATTACTTGTTTATTTATTATTCAATCCACATAAATTCTGCATATCAACATTGTTGGTTGAGAATGGCAACCCTATCACTGAAGAAGAACTATAGATGTGAACATGTGCTGTAACAGTTCTACGGCGGTGGGCCGTTGGTGGTGTCATCAGATGGCTCGTTCACCGCGTGTTCATGTGGCTACTTAATCAACTTTGTGGAGTCATCGAACGCCTCCATAAGATCGACAATCGAAGGCGGGTTGGATACTATCATAGTAGTCGCCCTTAGCCCCAATGATAAGATGTTATTCTCAGCTGGTCACAGTCGTGAAATCAGGGTTTGGGATGTCTACAGATGGCTCAACATTGCTCAGCCCTGGAAGAGATAAGGTTGTAAACTTATGGGACCTTCATGACTATAGCTGCAAGTTGACTGTGCCAACATATGAGATGGTTGAAGCTGTGTGTGTAATTCCTTCTGGGACTTCTTTTGATTCATTTATAAATTCATACAATCAGTAGACTAAAAAGAGAAAGATTGAGTCACTAGAAATTTATTTCATCATTGTTGGTGAACGGGGGATCGTGCGTTTGTGGAACACAGACAATGCATGCCTGTATGAACTAATAACTGCGGCCATTGCATACGGTTTGGATAAGAAAGGTGGTGAGAGGAACATTCTGGTCTTCGATCTTGGTGGTGATACTAGTGATGTTGCTGAGATGGGGCTGGTGATAAGAAATCCATCGAGGAAAGATGTGAGAAGATTAGGTTTGCAATTGAGAATAACATTTCTGATTATTACAAGGAAAAGTTGCAAGAAAGATTGGCAAAGCTTGGAGGAGCTAGTGAAACTGAAGTTAGTGAGAAGAAAGATAGAGTTACTGATGCCTTTAATGCTACAAAGGCAGTTGTTGAATAGGGTATTGTACCAGGTGGTTGTTGCCCTCCTATACGCGGCAAAAAAATTGGACAATTGCCTCTAACGCAGTAGTTGTACCAGGTGGTTCTGCTAACTTTGACCAGGAAATCAGTGTCCAGATTATTCAGAATTCTCTAAAGATGCCAGTGCACACAATTGCCTCTAACGCAGTAGTTGAGGGGGCTGTTGTCTTTGGGAAGCTACTGGAGTAGGGTAACGCCGATCTTGGGTATGATGATGCTAAAGGCGAATATGTAAATATGGTCAAGTTTGGAATTATTGATCCATTGAAAGTAATCAGAACCGCCTTGGTGTAAATTTGTCTAGTATGAACCAGACTGTAGGACATAGGAATCGGGCGACGCATGCTGTTCCGGGCTCACGGCCCGGTTGGGAGTATAGAGTAGCCCGCGGGAGACTAAACCGGAGAGTGATGGAGTCGACAACCGCTGTGAACCGGGAAAATGAGATTTAAGGCCACACTCACCCCTCACAAGGGAAGACCTCAAACCATTGGGTTCGGAATGGTCCCTTACTTATGTCACTTGTAATGAAATGATTTGTGCAATAATTTAGTCAAACCTAAGTAACACATATTTCCAAGAGTATTAGGCTTCTCAGTTCACAAGCATGAAAGTAATCATCATAACGGTAAACATGCAATAGCACACGACAATCTCATGAACATGTTTCGATCATATAATGCCGAAAACAAAGAACAGCCTAAACATAATGCAAATTCCAAACGCAGAATAAAGGACTAATCATGCTTGAATACTATCTCATGAACACATCAAATAAATAAATGCAGGAATTCAAATAGTATGATTGATTACATGACACAAAAGAAATCACCTAAGAAACAATTATGCATGACATATGATGAAAAGGACTCAGTTCAGTGTATGCGCGTTCGTGTAGCATTCGAAAACGCATTCGAACGGTAAACAGAAGGTTCTCATTCGTGTGGCGTTTGATTACGAGTTCGAACAGGACCAGACCTGATGAAACAAATGCATGCGCGTTCGAGTAGCATTCGTAAACGCGTTCGAATGGAAAACAGAAGGTTCGCGTTCGTATAGCGTTTGACAACGCGTTTGAACATGACCAGACAGAAAAAATGCGTTCGTGCGGCGTTTTAAAACGCGATCGAACTGGGTTACAGCAGCGACCTCTAAAATGTAGTAAACCACATGACACATACATGAACGGATGAATATATGACACCTAACAAATAATAACGGGCTGAAAGGTGCGGCAAAGCATCATGGTAAAGGATTTTAACCTCTCAAAATAGAGGACCTTTAATCGCACTTACTAAGCCCATGCGCTTTATCTCGTCATTACATAAACAAATAGCATGCGGAAATCAAGTAGCGAATAATAAACAAATCAAAACAACATAAAACAAAATATGCGTCGTTTACTCAAGTGGTACATGGAGTTGTATCCCGAGTACAGATCATACTACCGTCCATTCGGAATCGGCTATGAAATTTATGTCCGGGTTTCCATCCTATATACCACAAGAGGCGATACATTTTCCGCTTTACTCAAGGGCCACAACATACATCATTCCACAATACATGCATTTTCTATCTATTCAAGGGCCACAATCATGCATCAATAAATGACTTTCATGCTATAAAAATGAATAAAATAATTAAAAAGATAGATGGAAAAAATAGGAAAAGTACCATCCGGTCTAACCTCTTTTGTCGTCTCAAGAATGGGCGTTACACGTCCGTTGGAAGGGTGAATGATCCGCAACTCTTTTGGTTCACTAACTCAACGTCTTCTTCGTTGTTTTGCTGTTCGAGCTGCTGTCTTTACTCCGTTTCGCTGCTATTTTACTGCTATTTTTCAGGCCACTGTTTTGGTAATTTAGGGGATTGTTTTGGCGTACGGTTTGCGGGTTTTACGGGGCAGTTTTCTGGATAGTTTTGCGGGTTTTACTGGGTAGTTTTTTGGCAATTTGTGTGCATGGAAGGTAGTTTGCGAGGGCTGTTTTAAGGGTCTGATTGGCATGAATCACTGGCAGTGGAAGAGGGTTATTCTCGGCAGTGAAGGGCTGTGCAGTGGGCAGTTTGGGCGTGGACTACTGGGAGGTTTGTGGGGACTGTTCAGTGAGGTGTTTAAGGGTGATTTTCACGGCAGTTTAAGGCTTATTTGTGCGTGATTTCCTGTGGCTGAATTGGGCAGATGTCGTGGAGGCTATTGGCGTGAAGGTTGTGGCTATTGGTTTGCTGAAGTCGGCAGTTTGATTAGTGGCGTGAACGTGCGTGGTCTTGATGCACTGAGTGGTGGCTGGATGAATGGGCAGTAACGTGGGGCGTGATGGGCGATGCGCTGGGCGCAAAGGGGACGCGTGGTTTGCTAGATGGCCAGGCGTGAAGGGCTTGTAATATGTTGCAGTTTGACGTGTTGAATGGGGTTGATCTGTGGTGTGTTGAAGGCGTTAATGGGCTGCTCGTGGTGCGTTGATTTTATTGAAAGGCTGTGAGGGTTAGTGGGGCATGTGGCGTAGAGAGAGGGTCAGTTACGTGGACTGTTTGTGGGGCATGTGGCGTTAAAGGGGCGTGAAGGATGGTGTTTGCGTAAGGCTATGAGGACGTGTGGAAGCTGGGTGGCAGCGTGGGGCTTGTTTGTTGAGGCTTGTGGCTTAATGGCCGGTGCGTACGTGTTGTTGAATGGGCTGGCTAAGTGTAGGTTATTAACGTGAGGCAAGAGGGACGAGTGTTGGCGTGTTTGAGGCAGGGGGAAGCAGTTCCTTACGTGTTGTGAGGGGGACGAGTGTTGGCGTGATGAGGGCTTTGTGAGGGGCAGTTAGAAGACGTGTCTGATTTGGCTTGTGCGTGGTCATGTCTGTTGATCTGCTGGGCTTGAATGGGCTTTATCTTTGTTGTTGTTTGTTTTTTTCGTGAATGTTCAAGGGTTGATGATGCAGTGTTTTGTTTAGGGTTTTCATTGTGAATTGTCGTGAGAGAGGAGAGGGGCGTCAGGAGAGAGAGGAAAAATGTCTAGGGTTTGTTGTTGTTTATATAGTGAGAGGGTAGGGTTAGGGTTTCTGCATGGGTTTATTTGAAAGGAAAGAAATCAATTAATTTATGTGTGTTTAATTTTAATTATTTAAGGCAAGAAATTATTTAAATTAGGTGAGTGATTTATTTAATTTTGAAATTTAATTTAATTAGATTAGATTTAGTTTAATTTAATTTGTGAATTTAATTTAATTGGTTATAATTTGATTGGACTTTAATTTGATTTAGTTTAATTGGATTTTAATTAGCTATTTAATTTAATTTCAATTTAGTTATTTAATTTAATTTCAATTTAGTTATTTAATTTAATTTAATTATTTTTAATTCAATTTATTTTGTGAGATGTGTTTTAAATGTTTTAATTATTTAATTTGTGAGATGTGATTTAATGGGTTTGGTGTGTTTTAAAATAGAGGTCCAACAAGCGAACCCGAAGCGAAACAAGCGAGTTAAATCGAACGAAAATTCCATTTTCCAATTTTACCCTTCCAACGTTCGTTTCGCGCGACTTTCACAACTAAAGAGATAATGTCTCCATACGAGACTCATCATCGGGCTGATATGCAAAAATGCAATGCCTACAAGTGCCTCTCACTACTTTACATAATACTATAATCCCCAACGGAGAACGAGAATTCAATAATTAAATCGAATTCCATAGTGAGAGTAGGATCCCATGAATATATTTCGACTCACAACTTTGGCACGATCTCACCTACGTATATTCAGTAGGTAGACAACTCATTGTCAATAACTAACTAGTGAATCCTGATTTTGATCATGACCGTTTCTCGTTATGACAGATTTAGCACGTTCACAAGGAGGCGTATCAAGGCTTCACTTGCCAATGACAAACTCAAGCTACCGATGTAGCCCTTACAGCTTTGACACGTTCAGGATTTCCACTTTCACTTGAATTTGTCTAGTATCAATATACAAACAGCATGGATAAAATTCTATCAACTACACCCTCACTGCTTTGGCACGATCTCGGATGCAGCCATAGAAAGTTACCCATAAACCGTATTGACAAGACGGACCAAAAAATATGCATCCAATAAACGTTACTTTACAGCCTTATTTTAAACGGGGATTTTCCTCAAGGAAGCATTGCTCCACATCAAATGCAGAATTGTAATCTAAATCATTTTCTAAACAATTCAATTCAATATTAGAAAACATAACTCAATTTAACCATTATATTTCGGTTATGTTTTCGTTAGCGCAGAACCAAAACGTGAAGAAACATATAGATTACATGCATTTGCGAACATTAAAATAGGATTACATATCATATATCAAGCATAACTAATGTAATGAATGAAGCACATAATTGCTCTGATACTATTTTTGTTGGGGTTTTGGGCGAAGGGCGCAGCGGAATCGCGGTTCGGGCGAAATCGTAATTTTAAAAACTCTTAAAATTACCGAACAAATTATACAATATCTAATATGAATAATTTATTTATATTTCAGTTAAACACATTTATTTGATATCAAATAACGATATAAATAAGGTAGAAACTTCGTGAAACTTTGACTAAAAACATTTTTTTCCGTAAAATGACTCAAAACGTATTTTTGACCGAACTGACCACCCAACACTTATGGGGATTGCCCAGTTCAGCCCCAATAGTGTTAGGGCAATTCATGGGCTGCCAGAATAGTGACAAATTCACTGTTTGGAAAGCCATCACCCGGTTGGCTCAAAAGTCACCCGGTAACGTTGTTTTTCGCCGTTTTCGATTATTTCAACTCCGAAACAATTTCCGGCAATTGTTCCAACACCCAAAACACATCCAATACATTAATAAGACATATTTTTCATCACCATAAAAGAATTAATTCCATATCTGATCCAGAACAGAAAAATACCAATTTTCATGCTTTAAATCCAATTTTTCAAGATTAATCAAATTAATCAAAACACCAACCAAAGTCACAACAAATGAAGCACCCAAGATTAATTCTAGGCATTAAAAGAGTGATCATAACACTCTAGAATGGCAACATGTCATCAAATGAAAAATTGGATAAATATTACAATAATTCCATCCAAAACTTCTTCACACATGCTCAAATCCTTCCAATTCATCCACCAAAAATAAAAGCTCCAAATATAAGGAAAAAATGAACCCTAGAACCATTCTAACATTTCAATAAAACAAGAAACAAATTTCCAAGCTCAAGAAGAATAAGGATTACCTTTTAATCTCCAATTTCCTATGCCTTTTTCTTGAATTTTCCTTCATTTCCTTCATGATTTAATCAAGCAAATCCTAGGGCTAATTTTTTGTGTTCATTCGGCCATAGTGCTTCTTCAAGTGACAAAGAAAAATTTTCCCTATTTTAAAGACTCATGACTGACTCTTTAGGGTCAAAATGGTCATTTTTGTATTTTAATTTCATTAAATCAAAAACAATATAAGATAAGTCTAAGTTGGACAAATAAAATTTGAACACTTAAGCTTAATAAAGTCATGCCATTTGTACAAATAATAATTAGCCATATTTCATAACATTTATGAAATATAGATATTATTTAATCATTTAAATATTTAACATTTAAATATCTAAATAATTAATTAATATAATTATTATAATATATATATTTTTATTTACATTAAATAACAAATACATATATTAATGGCATGTGTCAAAATCTCATTTGACAAAAAACTTAATATATCTAATCAAATTATATATCAAATACAAATACACAATAATTACGATTGGCCAAAAATGCCCTTAAGCATGTGTTTTCGTTTAACCGATTTAACGATTCGAATTAACTCATTTAATTCGATGAAGTATTATGAATAATCTGTATTATTCATAACTCGTTGCCCAAGTGCTCAAAGAGTACACTTCATATTGTGGGACTCTCTAAGTTTAGGTTTATCCGTCACAAAATCCAATTTCGTATCCATAATTCACCCACTCATAAATTATGATGACCACGGATAATCTCGCTAAACTATACAAATCGAGGTCATTGCATACGTATAATCTCTCTGTCATAGGCTATCCATATTATACCTGGGATATAGATGAGAACGTCAAATCCGTTGGGTATAATATAGTCGACTTTCAATTTACGATCTATAAATAACACTCTGAACTGATTTACTAGATCGCAAAGACATGTAGGATGTCTATGCCCTGTACACAGGACTGATGGATCCTCTCTTGATACGCACTGGATATCATGAGCATAATTCCACACCAAACGAACATGTGGAGGTCTGATAATGAATAGATCGGTGACGTGACTGCCATCTAAGTGTGGATGATAACTCATATATCCCACTGTGGTATCTCAAGTCGAATGACCACTATGCTCGCTCAACTTGAGAAGATTCTTATTTATGTTGGTGTACCACCTATTATGAAATCTTCAATAAGTCGTTCAGTGTTTATCAAATAAACACCAAATGTCTATACGAGTCTCCCGAGACTCATGGTTCATTGGGATAAATCATCGGACCAAGTAACGATATACGACATGTACTGGTCTCAACGGATTTTACTAACCGACCCGTGTTAGCAAATCTTGACCAGGAACTTTATTTAAAGATATACATCTTCTAGTGCACTTCCCAATGTCAATTACAAACTACATTGTAACTGTGCACTACATTGTAAATCTTAGGGTCTTTGTCTAATATACACGTATCACTAAACCATATTTAGTTTCAATCTAATCGTAATTAGATTGAATAAATTTATAAAAGATAAGACCATTAAATAAGTAATATTATGGAAAATGGAATTGCTCGTATTTCTGATTCGGACATAAATACGATTCGGATTGGCATTCTGAGCATCAACCCTAACCCGAGGTGAGCTTTTGAGGGCCATGCATATGTGATACACTTTTAGATGTGTATTGATACCGTGGATTGACATTAGTGTGAGTGGGAGAAATTTTTAGGGTTGGTGCTCGGAGAACCAATCCGGATCATATTTATGTCCGATTCATGAATATGAACAATTCAATTTTTCATAATATTACATATTAATGGTTGCATCTCTTGTTTTTATGCACATATTCGATCTAATTACGATTAGATTGAAACTAAATATGATTTAGTGATATGTATATATTAGATAAAGAACACATGATTTACAACGTAATGCGCAGTTATAACGTAGTTTGTAATTGACATTGGGAAGTGTCACTATAAATTGTTGTTAGGGTTGGTGCTCAGAGAGCCAATTTTCTTACGTATTTCCCTGTAAATACTTGAGTAAATATTTTATTATGAATAAAATAAATAGTTTATTTTATATAACATCTCCTTATATATGGTAAAGACGTGATTGACCTTAGAATGATTAGTTATGATTGTTAGTTTGTTGCTCAGAGTGCTAATCAGGATCGTATTTATGTCTGATTCATAAATACGAACAATTCCATTTTCCATAATATTACTTATTTTATGGTAGCACCTCTTGTCTTGTATACACATATTCGATCTAATTATGATTAGATATTCAATTACGATTAGATCGAAACTAAATCTGGTTTAATGATACAGGTATATTAGACAATTACAAACTACGTTTGATAAACACTGAACAACTCACAGAAGATTTCCTAATAGATGGTACACCAACGTCAATAGGAATCTTCTCGAGTTGAGCGAGCATAGTGGTCCTTCGACTTGAGATACCACAGTGCGATATTTGAGTTATCCCCCACACTTTGATGGCAGTCACGTCACCAATTTGGACAGTGAATTGGGTGTGTTTCGGGTCCAAAACAGTCCAGTTTTTATGCCGCTGTTCAGGGGCTGGTCGGGGACTGTTTTGGGGACGAAATTTGTCTAAAACATGCAATAATTATACAAGCATGTAACACATTTTCATATTTGCATACAACCTATTTGCATATAATCTATGTCCGAATTTGCAAGCATAAAAGTAAATTGAAATACGGCAAGCATGCAAATTCATAAGCAGATTATATTCATGGATACGGAAACGCAAGCAAACAATGATCATACAAGCATGCATAAAATTGAATCAGAATGATGGCAAACGCATAATTTCACAAGCACATTGCATTGATAATCATGGAAGTGCAAACATGCAATAATTATACAAGCATGTATATTAAAGAGAAGCAATCAGGTTCGTAATACAAAAGGGTAACCAATATGGGCAATTATGCATAAAATATGATGAAGACGACTCAGTTTCGTGTATGCGCGTTCGTGTTGTTGGAGTTCAATCAAGTCCCAAAGATCACAAACATGCATAAAAACCGCATATGAACACATCAAAGGAGGTGCGGAATATACTCACATTGATGGGTTTGATGCTAGGAAGAACACAACCAAAACGCACTGCATGTTTCTGCTCGGCAGTGAGCTGCGAAGAAGGTGGACTGCTCGGCGTGGGGGCTGCTTCCTCCTCCAAGAATCGACCATTGAAGACCACCATTGAAGCTCCAAGCTTCAAGCTTTCCAAGCTCAAAGAATCACTTCCCTATCACCTATATATCACTCAAGGTGTGTGCTAGCACTTGTATTCTTCATTTGCTTCTCAAATGCTCGGTCAAACCAGAACAAATTTGATGAAGAATCGGTCTTGAGACCGTGAGAAGAAGAGAAGAAAAGGAGGGAGATGAGATGTCGTGAAAGAGGAGAGAGAGGACCGAATCATATGTAAAGGGAAAAGAAAAAGTAATATATATTATTCATTTTATTTTCCAAAAATAAATAAAACATATATATATTCCAAACCTTTTCATATTCCATCACTTTTACTTTTAACTTTAAGTCACATCACATCACTTTAATAAAGTGACATGTTGTCAAGTCACATCACTCAAAGTGACAATTGATTTGACGATTGACGCGACCAGCGATTTGACGCTTGATGTGACTTGCGTGCCGCGCTCGAATTCGAAATGCGAATGCGCTCGCAATCACTCTCGGGCTCGGGTTCGCTAATTCCAAATTAACGAATTTTCCGTCGCGTCGTAATTAAATGATTACGCCTAGCGAATTCACTATTCACGTCGCTAACGAATTAATTCTAAATTAATTCGTTCGCCCGAATTAAAATCTAATTTTAATTTCGCGTCGAAATCCAATTTCTAATAATATATCAAATATATTATTTTATCGATTAATTCCAAATTAATCGTTCTCTCTCTTTAATTAATATTTTATCCTAGATAAAATATCTCCGTAATTAATCCCGGATTAATTTTCTCTCTCATCGAATTAATCCCAGATTAATTCTATCTCTCTCTTCTAATTAATCCCTGATTAATTAAGTGCGAGTTATACATCATCGGTGAATCTTCAGGAAGCGACCCATGAGATCTCCGGATATGTTGGCAGTAAATACGGTCGTCGGACTATCCGAACACGTAAGTACCTCGTACTACGTTTATACCGATTTACAAGACAAGGTTGGCTTCTAGCAAAGCGCCATGCCTACCCAATTCTCCAGAAATATTCTTACAGGAATATATAGATCTGTATCAAGCATAGTATACCGTAGTATTGCGTATATCGATCCAGTATCGGACGATCACATGTTAGGCCTGGGGCTGGAAATGTGTCTGCCCCGTACGAAACATATATCGGACATCAAGCAACCAGTCTCTTTAAATCGGACAATCCTGACCTGGTCATATTGTCCCGACGGTTGCAACCTTTTATAGAGTACTAGTTCTGTGTCCTGCGTGATCATCACCTCCATATGTCTGAAGTGATACTTCCATCTCGACATCACATCCAGTACACTACGATTCTCGATAAACCCAGAAGAGGTGTACACAGAATCGGTTAAGGTCCCCAACCACCAAAACAAAGTTTACCGATTGTCGCAAGTACTAGCGATGTAAGTCTCAGGTTAAGACCATATACACCTACCCTGATGCGGCCTCCCATAGACACGCAGACATACTACCAATGGGATTCCGCGGGGTCTATCCAGAGCGAAGCTGTTTCCCGTACCATCGGTGAAACACGACCTCCTATCGTACTTGCATAAGTATCCAATACTTATATATATGAGAACTATGACGTTGTGCCCTCACAACACGCACAAGTGCAATACTAGCCTATTCCGCATTATTGATGTCCAGTCTCAATAATACTCCGGCTAGGGATATTTAATGATTAATCCTTCGTGGACTGATACTGTCTCATATCATCTCAATCCAGGAACTAATCATATGGACCTCTCTTCATTTATACATTTATAGTGATTTAATCACAAATGATGAGAGTGCAATTTCCTTGTCACATAGTTAATTTGTACAACAACACCGTGATCTGTACAAATAGTGACGCTATGGGTCATATTATCCAACAATCTCCCACTTGGCACATAGCCAGTCACTCGAGTGTCTAACACCCGAACTATGTACAATTCGCTCAAATTGCTGAGGAAAGGTTTTCGTCAGCGGATTTGCTTAATTATCGTCTGACGCGATTTACACGATCATCACATCGCCACGATGTATGATCCGAACGAATCAGATGATATAGAAGTATATATCTGGATCGTCGATGAGACCTTTAATTCTTTAGCCTGTGCTGACGCCTAGCTCAGCTGCTAACAGATCTATATCTAATCTAATTAGATTTATTATCGATCCAAATGGCTTCTATTGCTGCCTCAGCTGCAACAATAATCTGCATTTGTTGTTAATTCGGCAACAGTTATCTTGCTCGGAAGATTTCCAGCTCACTGTCCCAGTGTTCAAACTTTATATACCGCAGTATTTACCGGTTTGGAAACTTGCAGCAGTGATTCCAGTCACTTCAAGTTCTCCATCTCCATAGTTTAAGACAACATCTTTAGTTCTCTCAGATACTAACATATGTTCTTAATCTTCAATCCAGTGACTATCACTTGGATTGACCCGATTGTGACTCCATATGCTCAAAGCGTATGAGACACCAATATAAGTACATTTTAAATGTACAATTTTCAGAGAGTGTTACCAACTCCAAATCTAGCCCAGTAGATCTTTATTCCTTGAATAAAGGTTGTTACTCCCCAGAATTCTACGGAGAATTTCTTATGAAAGCCAAGCTTTCACCGATTGTTTTATGGGAATTTTCACTGTCAGTGCGCTCTCCCACTAACCTCCTTATATACACAAGATTTATTTCGTTTTGAGTCAAATCATAAACTATTATGATTATTTCAAAACGTCAGTTCCAAGAACTTATGTTGCTTCAATCCAAACATGGATCGAATAACCCGCAAACCTTGTTTGTCGGTTATACAAAATCGTCAGGATGTTGAAAGCATCCTCCAAAAGGTTTCCTTTTTCAGGAAAGCGATTTTGATCTGCAACTGACACATTTCATAAATGAAATATGCAGTTATCAACAAGCATCTTCAAAATGGATTTACCATGGCAACAGGTAAAAGGTTGAACCGTTATTAACACAATGTTGATAACGATACCTTTCCGTCAAAAGCCCGGCTTTGTACGTTGGTATGTTGCCTTCCATGTATGTCTTCCTTGAAGACATTTAATGTACCATAGGCACAATGCCTCGTGGTACAACAACTAGTATCCAAAATAGTTGTTAAACATGGAATCCATTTTGGACTCATGGCACTTTGCCATAATAGGGAGTCGATACCTTGTATCACTACCTCATACGTAATCAGTTGGTGTACCTTAAAAGATTAACATCTTTATGAGGTGAGATCAGAAACCCATACCCCAGGTTGTTTTCTGACTCTCTCTGATCTATGCGGTTTCTTGTGTATTTGAAGATTAATGGTATAGATTCATCATTGATGAACTATTTGTGTTCCATTAAGGACTTCGTGCCTTGAACAGTATTACTCCGATTTTCATCGAGTATCACTATCCTCCCACTGACCACTGCATATCGGTATTCCTCTTAGGAAAACCGCATGGTGAACAACAATCACATTGTTCTCATGTGAGATTTATAAGTACTATACTTATGGTTTCCCTTAGGATAACCTATATTGGCACTTATCCTGTTTGGGTCCTTAGTTTGGTATCATCCATACGTTATGCCTGGCATACCCAAATTATCAGGAATGAGAAACCTTGTTTCTTCCCTGTTCATATCCTATATGATATCTGTCAAACAGATTTATATGGAACCTTATTCTAAATAAGTTTTGCACTGTTAGTACATATCCTATTGAAGGAAGCAATAGCTCAGAGTGACTCGTGATTAGCCTTATCATGTCTAACATGATTCGGTTAATCCGTTCGGACACACTGTCTAACTGACGCGTCTCGGGAGGAGTCCTCATATGAAAGAATACCGTACTCTTTCATGTATGTACGAAACTTACTGCTTAAGTATTTTCCATTACGGTCTTACCGTGGCGGAATAATACTATAGCCGATCTGTTTATTTACTTCGTGTCGAAACTTTAAAGTTTCTGATTTGTGTTCTTCAAAAGATACACATAACCGTAACGTGATGCCACATCCGTTAAGGTCACGAAATATTCATGTTCACATCTAGCCTAGCTAGATATGGGCCCACTAACTTCACCATGAATAGGGCTAACAGATCGGTGACACTTACACTATTACCAAGCAAATAGTATTTTGAGGTACTTTACCTAATAAACTAGATTCGCAGACCTTATTTGAATAGTCAAATCAGTCCTAGTACCCACTCTTCAAAAGTGTGGATATACGAGTCTAATTAAATTGTGTCCTAGACAACAATGCCACAAATAAGTCTCTACTGATCAAATCAATTTGAGCTATTTATTTGTCAATTTATATGTTTGAGATTTTTAATTATATTCAAATATAAATTCTGTTATTCACATCTAATGTGTTTATCTCAGTATCATCTTTATATAATAAAACACTTTAGTGTTCTAGAATATAAAGGTTTTATACCGCAACGGATTAAACACTGATAAAGAGATAATGTCTCTAGTCAAACTAGTTACATTATAACAGTTCCTAATTCAAGTACATACTCGAAGGGTAGTTCCTAAACTTAGGTATCTACGGTCGAAACAGCGACTTTCGTCCCATTTCCGATTCGCAGAGGAATCTCAGCTTGAAGTCAGTATCCTGCTTAAAGCAGATTCTGAACATCAATACATATATTTTATGTACCACACTAAGTATTTAAAATCTAATTTCAATACTAGCTGTGAACATAACTAAGACAAACTTTTTAAAGTTAGAGCCTCGCCCTTTCTTTAATTCCTTCGTGTCTTCCATATCCAAATGGTAGTTACTTTGGGATATGTCAATTATCATTTTCAATATTTTAGGAACCTTAGGCCAAGCCTTGGGTTTTTTTTTTTTTTCTTTTTTTTTAGAATATTGAAAGGAATGTGCACCTCGTGCAACATGCCCAATTGCAAACTTTGACTTTACATGAATAGTCAATTAATTCTCCAAGAATTATAAATTGCAATTTTTAATACTTCTAAATCCAAATTAGATTTATGACAAGTATATTAAATTAAGCATTAAAGTCATCATCACAAAAATCTTCCAAAGATTTTATGCTCTACTTATATTGCTTAATTTTGGGCTTAAGGTATAATAAGTTATTTTATCAAATAAAGTAACCTATTATTTATTCCCAATTTGAAAATTAAATCATTAAAATATTTTAATCCCAGATTATATTTTAAATATCCAACTTTTCAATTTCTTATCTTGATTACAATAGTCCAACTATTTAATCAACGATTAGTGGTACTATATATATTATAATGATTATAATAGTCCAACTATATAATCAAATATAATCCAAATTAATTAACCTCAATTACATTGATTACTATAATCCAATTATAAAATCAATTGTAAACTGAAATTAATTAATTCAAATATATTGATTAATATAATCCAATTATATATAATCAAGTATAATACAGTCCAACTGTTTATTAAAACAACAATTTAAATATTAGTCTAACTAACATTTAATATAACGACGAAATAATTTAAATGAGCGTGTTTAGCGAGTATTCGAACGAATGTTGCAAATTCAATACTTGCCTCCCACTATTTTTCGTCGAGCCTCTAACCCTCTTGGAGTATTCGGGAAACCGCGTTTCCTAGTGGGCTAGGATCCCGTTAAATAACACACAACCTTGACTTTGGCCAAAAAAATTGTATGCTATTTAACTTAGGTAGATCTCTATGATCAATTGGATCTCATCCAATTCCTAGATCCGGTTAGGTGGACATCCAAGTCCGAAACATATGTATAATGTCAATGTATCCATTACATTTTCCTAACCCTATCCTCTGAATCATCTAGGCCTTGGCTTTGGCCAAAAACAAACCTAATGATTCCAGTTAAGCGGGACCCATTGACGAGGAAAGTTTCGTAATCAATGTCATTGGACAAAAGTGATCTTGACTTTGGCCAATAAAAATCACGATTTGGACAAGACACCGATATGCAACAAAACTCTCATGATTCAAGTACATCCTTGATTGACAAAGGTCTTGACTTTGGTCAATAAAAACCAATGCCAACTTCGGATCTTGAACAAGAATCATTCAATGGAAGGATATTTGCTTAATATAAAACGAGGGTTTTTCGCGTGCAAATTGGCTACCAATTTAATTATCTTTGTTAAGGTCTCATCATCATACACCCTTAAACATGCATTCTAAATACATAATAAAGCGAGTATGAAATAAATAATAATGATATGCGGATGGATATTTTACATTGATCCTAGATCAAATCTCTCACTTTCTCACTCAAGCTAGCACTTGTACTACTTCTACCCGTTACACTACACTTCTAAAGAAACCTCATATACATAGAGGGGAATAGGTGAGAAGAGAATACAATGAAATAGGAGATAAGGCTGGACACGCAGGTCCAATTTAATAAATCAAATTTATTACAATTTCCAAAATCACCCAACCCGACTAATATCCATCAGATATACATTATTCAAACATCACAACCATGTATTCATACAAGCATGTTATCAATCAATCAATCAAATTAATTAATCTTGATTATTAGTGATCATCCAATGTTCAAACAAATATTTGATTTTGTTCGAGTCAAACTCGTATTGCGAACACGTACTCAAAGTACAATTTCTACGAATTAAATTAAATTACATAATTAAATCCAATTTAATACGTATTTAATTCTAATTCATTATTTAATTCCAAATTAAATATTACACTTTATAAAATAAACCTTTACGACTTAAATTCCAAATTTAATCGTTACGGGTCTCAAAGCCCGATTAATATCCAATATTTTATTTAATTAAAGTCCAATGGGCTTTTAATTAATTTCTATAAGGCGTGGACTTTTGGTCAACTCGGGTCAAACCGAACAACCAAAATCCAATCCGGGAGTTACCCCATAAGCCTTTAAATTAATTTTGGCCCATTAGGCCCAATTAAATAATTAAGGTCCATTAAGTCATAATTGGATCTTTTGGATTCGGTTTTGGCCTAATTGGATCCAACCAATTTTGCCTAAACCCAACTTTGTACAACAAAGCCCAAAAGCCCAATCACAAACCTAACAAGCCCAATTTCCAAATCAAGCCCAAATTAATTAACTTATAAAATTCCAAATTTCACAATTAATTAACCTAAGTGTAATACACAATCAATTACCCAATTAACATTTCTAAAACATCAATTAGCCTAATTAATCATGCACTTTAACAACCAAATAGTGTCCAACACAATTCAATTAAAATCAAAACCAATTAACATGCTTTCAAGTCTCGGCAATTAGGGGTTTTTCAATTCGATTCGGTTTCAATCCAATTGAGTCCACAATCATAATTTCCCAAATCAATTCAATTCATCCAATGAATTAAAACAAAAATCACAATGAATTTCATGTTCATTAAGATTCGGCCAAGCCACTTTAAAAGGGAAAAAATGTTCCAAATCAAAATTCAATCCAATTGAACTTCAAAACAACATTAACCAATTGTTTTAAGTCATCCAATGATCAAACAAAACAAAATTACCAAGACATTAGGGTTATGCAATTTTCGGCAAGCCTCCAATTTGGGGAAAATGATCCAATCCAATTTTCTGAAATTGATCATGCACAACTTCAATTCAACCTCATTCAAGCATACTTCATCAAACAATTCAACCAAATCATGCCTAAATCGAGTTTACCCAAATTAAAGTTTTGACCAAAAATAAGCAAATTGGGAAAATCAATCCAATCAATTTTTTATCAAATTGATTACATATAACTCAAATTCAATCATATATAATCATTCTTAACAATCAATTTGTCAGAATCAAGCTAAAATCAAAAAGCCCCAAATTTGCTCAAGAACCTAATTCGGTTTTTTATGCATCAATAGCTCTAGATACCATTGTTGGAGTTCAATCAAGTCCCAAAGATCACAAACATGCATAAAAACCGCATAAACACATCAAAGGAGGTGCGGAATATACTCACATTGATGGGTTTGATGCTAGGAAGAACACAACCAAAACGCACTGCATGTTTCTCTGCTCGGCAGTGAGCTGCGAAGAAGGTGGACTGCTCGGCGTGGGGGCTGCTTCCTCCTCCAAGAATCGGCCATGAAGACCACCATTGAAGCTCCAAGCTTCAAGCTTTCCAAGCTCAAAGAATCACTTCCCTATCACCTATATATCACTCAAGGTGTGTGCTAGCACTTGTATTCTTCATTTGCTTCTCAAATGCTCGGTCAAACCAGAACAAATTTGATGAAGAATCGGTCTTGAGACCGTGAGAAGAGAGAAGAAAAGGAGGAGATGAGATGTCGTGAAAGAGGAGAGAGAGGACCGAATCAATATGTAAAGGGAAAAGAAAAAGTAATATATATTATTCATTTTATTTTCCAAAAATAAATAAAACATATATATATTCCAAACTTTTCATATTCCATCACTTTTACTTTTAACTTTAAGTCACATCACATCACTTTAATAAAGTGACATGTTGTCAAGTCACATCACTCAAAGTGACAATTGATTTGACGATTGACGCGACCAGCGATTTGACGCTTGATGTGACTTGCGTGCCGCGCTCGAATTCGAAATGCGAATGCGCTCGCAATCACTCTCGGGCTCGGGTTCGCTAATTCCAAATTAACGAATTTTCCGTCGCGTCGTAATTAAATGATTACGCCTAGCGAATTCACTATTCACGTCGCTAACGAATTAATTCTAAATTAATTCGTTCGCCCGAATTAAAATCTAATTTTAATTTCGCGTCGAAATCCAATTTCTAATAATATATCAAATATATTATTTTATCGATTAATTCCAAATTAATCGTTCTCTCTCTTTAATTAATATTTTATCCTAGATAAAATATCTCTGTAATTAATCCCGGATTAATTTTCTCTCTCATCGAATTAATCCCAGATTAATTCTATCTCTCTCTTCTAATTAATCCCTGATTAATTAAGTGCGAGTTATACATCATCGGTGAATCTTCAGGAAGCGACCCATGAGATCTCCGGATATGTTGGCAGTAAATACGGTCGTCGGACTATCCGAACACGTAAGTACCTCGTACTACGTTTATACCGATTTACAAGACAAGGTTGGCTTCTAGCAAAGCGCCATGCCTACCCAATTCTCCAGAAATATTCTTACAGGAATATATAGATCTGTATCAAGCGTAGTATACCGTAGTATTCGTATATCGATCCAGTATCGGACGATCACATGTTAGGCCTGGGGCTGGAAATGTGTCTGCCCCGTACGAAACATATATCGGACATCAAGCAACCAGTCTCTTTAAATCGGACAATCCTGACCTGGTCATATTGTCCCGACGGTTGCAACCTTTTATATAGTACTAGTTCTGTGTCCTGCGTGATCATCACCTCCATATGTCTGAAGTGATACTTCCATCTCGACATCACATCCAGTACACTACGATTCCTCGATAAACCCAGAAGAGGTGTACACAAAACGGTTAAGGTCCCCAACCACCAAAACCAAAGTTTACCGATTGTCGCAAGTACTAGCGATGTAAGTCTCAGGTTAAGACCATATACACCTACCCTGATGCCGCCTCCCATAGACACGCAGACATACTACCAATGGGATTCCGCGGGGTCTATCCAGAGAGAAGCTGTTTCCCGTACCATCGGTGAAACACGACCTCCTATCGCACTTGCATAAGTATCCAATACTTATATATATGAGAACTATGCCGTTGTGCCCTCACAACACGCACAAGTGCAATACTAGCCTATTCCGCATTATTGATGTCCAGTCTCAATAATACTCCGGGCTAGGGATATTTAATGATTAATCCTTCGTGGACTGATACTGTCTCATATCATCTCAATCCAGGAACTAATCATATGGACCTCTCTTCATTTATACATTTATAGTGATTTAATCACAAATGATGAGAGTGCAATTTCCTTGTCACATAGTTAATTTGTACAACAACACCGTGATCTGTACAAATAGTGACGCTATGGGTCATATTATCCAACACGTGTAGCGTTCAAAAACGCGTTCGAACGGTAAATATAAGGATCTCGTTCGTGTGGTGTTTGACAACGCGTTCGAACGGACCAGACCTGATGAAACAAATGCATACACGTTCGAGTAGCATTCGTAAATGCGTTCGATGGTTAATAGAAGGTTCGCATTCGAGTAGCATTCATAAACGCGTTCGAATAGAAATGAACAGAATGCTCACGTTCGTATGGCGTTCGGAAACGCGTTCGAACGGGGGTTACAGCAGTGACCCCCAAAATGTAGTAACAACATGACACATACGTGAACGGATGAATAGATGACACCTAATCAATAATAACGGGCTAAAAGGCGCGGCAAATCGTTGTGGCAAAGGTAGCCCTTAGGCTTTTTATCCCTCAAGATGGAGGACTTTTAATCCAACTCGATGAGCCCATGCGCATTGCAACATGATGCATGATTATGCAAGAAGATGACATACAGAGAAAAATGAATAACGAAATAAAAGGCGCGTGAAGTATCGTGGTAAAGGTTCTTTAACCTCTCAAAATAGAGGACCTTTAATCCAACTTACTAAGCCCATTCGCATCACATCATAATGCATATAAAAATAAAGACAACAATATCGGACTTCATATACCCGATTGAACATATCTCACCTTCAACCGACTATACATCATCCGGCGCAGCAAAGCATCGTGGTAAAAGATTTTAACCTCTCAAAAAAGAGGACCTTTAATCGAACTTACTAAGCCCATGCGCAAACAACACAAGACATATATAAAAATTAAAGACAACAATATCGGACTTCGTGTATCCGATTGAATATATCTCACATCCAATCGAATATACATTATCCAGCGCGGCAAAGCATCGTGGTAAAGGATTTTAACCTCTCAAAATAGAGGACCTTTAATCGCACTTACTAAGCCCATGCGCTTTATCTCATCATAATGCATATAAAATAGAAACACGATATCGGACTTCGTATACCCGATTGAACACATCCCACATTGAAACGAATACACATCGTCCGACGCGGTGAAGGATCATGGTAAAGGATTTTAACCCCTCGAAATAGAGGACCTTTATTCGCACTTACTAAGCTCATGCGCCGAGTACTCAAGTGGTACATGGAGTTGTATCTCGAGTATAGATCATACTACCGTCCATTCGGAATCGACTATGAAATTTATGTCCGGGTTTCCATCCTATATACCACGAGAGGCGACACATTTTTCATTCATTCAAGGGCCACAATCATGCACTAATAAACGACTCTCATGCGACAAAGATGAATAAAACAATTAAAAAGATAGATGGAAATAATAGGAAAAGTACCCTCAGGTCTAACCTTTTATGTCAACTCTCGGAAGTACGGTGCACGGTCGTCGAAAAATGGGGAAATGCTCCGCAACTCCTCCGGTACACAGGTTCACGCCTTTCCTCGGTGTTCCACTGCTCAAGCTACTGTTTTGACTCCGATTCGCTGATGTATTTTTGCTGTATTTTAGTAACCGTTTTTGGTGTTTTAGGCTACTATTTTTGGTGTTTCTAAAGGCTTTAAGTGCTTTTTTAGTTATTGTTTTAGGGATTAAAAGTGCAGTTTTTTTGTTGGTCACTGGTTTAGGTGATTTAGGGGCTATTTTTTTAGGTATTTCGGTGATATGGGGCTGCTGTATAGGGGTTGTTTCGGTGGTGTTTCAGGTTGTAATGTTTTCGGTAATGGAGGGGTTTATGGGGCTGTGATTTCGGCAAAGGGTGTAGGAGGAGAAGAGAAATATTTGCTTGCTGTATGCGTGAATCAAGAGGCCTTTTTTCTTGCTGTATGCGTGTGAGTCCGGGTTGGAGAGGTTTTTCTTCTATTAATCAGCTAGGGGGTCTCAAGGGTTGTAATTTGGTTCCTTTTATAGGCAAATGGCTAGGGTTAAATCTTTTCTTTACAAGGAAATGGATTTGGCATTTAAGGGGGATTTGATTTGGTGTCAAACAATGAAATCCTAAGATTGAGGGGGGACAAAAATAGTTCAAACTAGGAAGTCAATATATTTAATTTGTGTTGTTTAGGCAAGATATTTGTTAAGTTAGGAATACAATATTCTTGATTGGGAATATAATTGGTTGACTAATTTTAATGTTTTATTTAATTTGGTATATGATTTAATTAATATTTTATTTAATTCCCCATGTGTTAAATATGTGTTTTATTAATTGGGATGTGTTTTATGGGCTTTGGTGGGCTAATTGGGCTTGGGCGTGAGGCTAGCAGCAAAACCAGAAATACCGACGCCGCTCGAACGCTTATTCGAACGCTACACGAACGCCCGCAATCGTTCGAACGTGGCCATGACCGCAGCACGAACGAAAAATAGTGAACTTGTGAAATGAATCTGATGACATGCTCACCCTGAATTTCCCCTTCCGACGTCCGTTTCCCGCGACTTCCGTGACTTAAAAGGTAGTGTCTCCAAATGGGACTCATCATAGGGACTTATGCAAAATGCAGTGCCTATAGGGTGGGATTAGGATGTGTGCTGATGCAGAATGGGAGATTGATTACTTATGCTTCCAGAAAACTTAAGCCTTATGAACAAAATTAGCCTTATGAACAAAATTATCTCACTCATGATTTGGAGATGGCTACAATAATATTTGCTCTGAAGATTTGGCGGTATTATTTGTATAGTGAAAAGTTTGAAATTTTCACCGATCACAAAAGCCTTAAATATATCCAAAGTCAAAATGAGCTAAATTTAAGGTAGAGATGGTGGATAAATTTTTTGAAGGATTATGATTGTTCCATTCAGTATCATCCATGCAAAGCTAATGTTGTATCTGATGCCTTAAGTAGGAAGTCTATGGGGAGTTTGGCCCATTTGCCAATTTAGACATGGGACCCAGTGAAGCAGATGCAGAGTTGTATACTGGATGGAGTGAACTTTCAAGTGACGACCCAAAGAGTTTTATTAGTGCAGATTCATGTGCCATCCACCCTTATAGATGAAATCATTTTACACAGGAAGTGGATCCTGATGTACAACAGATTAGATGCAGATTGCAGCAAGGTACGGAAGACGAGTATCATATAGGTGGTGAAAATATCATCATGAAGAAGAATATAAATTTTTTTCCTCCATATTAGAGAAAGCCCACACTTCATCCTACATCATTCATCCTAGGATCACCAAGATGTATCACGATCTCAATGATCTTTATTGGTGGAATGCCATGAAAAAAGATGTAGTGGAATTTGTCACAAGGTGTCTCACTTGTCAGCAGGTTAAAGCAGAGCATCAGAAACCAGCAGGGAAACTTCAGAGTTTAGATATTCCGGAGTGGAAATGAGAGAAGATCACTATGGACTTTGTAGTTAGGCTTCCATGTACTTCAAAAGGGTTTGATTCTATATGGGTGATTGTGGATAGATTGACCAAATCTACACATTTCCTTCCAGTTAGGACAAGCTACACAGTAGCTCAATATGCCAAACTGTACCTGGATGAAATAGTGTCGTTGCATGGAGTACCTATTTCAATCATCTCTGATCGAGGTTTTCAGTTTACCTCTAAGTTTTGGCAATCATCTCAGGAGGCTTTAGGTTCCTAGTTGCACTTTAGTACAACCTTTAACCCTCAAACGAATGGTCAGTCAGAACAGATCTTACAGACTTTAGAAGACATGCTTCGAGCTCTTGTGATTGATTTTGAGGGTAGCTGGGACCAACATTTGCCACTTATAGAATTTTCTTATAATACTAGTTATCAAACAAGTATTCAAATGGCACAATTTGAAGCTTTGTATGGCAGGAAGTGCAGATCCTCAGTTGGGTGGTTTGAAACTTGGGAACAAAAGTTACTAGAACCTTATTTGGTACAAGAAGCCGTGGAGAAAGTAAAGTCAATCAAAGAAAGACTGGGTACAGCTCAGAGTCGTCAAAAGAGCTATACAAATCACCGGAGGAATGATTTGGTGTTCCAGATGAGGTATTTTGTGTTTCTAAAAGTATCTCATTTTAAAGTATTTATGAGATTCATCAAAAAGGGTAAACTCAGCCCAAGGTTCATTCGGCCGTTCTAGATACTTCAGAGAGTTGGAGGGACAGCTTATGAATTAGCGCTTCTACCCAGCATAGATAAAGGACATCCAGTTTTTCATGTGTATATGCTACGAAAGTATTTACGTGATGAATCTCATGTGTTGGAGCCACAGACAGTTGATATCTGTCAAAACTTATCTTATTCAGAACAGCCAGTAGCTATCATTGGTAGAGAGACAAGAAAGCTATGATCTCGATGGATTCCCTCAGTCAAAGTGATTTGACAATATCACAAGGAACGAGAGGCTAAATGGGAACCATAAGAGACCATGAGAGAGCAATTATTGGACAATAATGACCCATAGCATCACTATTTGTACATAACATTGTGTTGTTGTACAAATTAACTATATGACAAAGGAAATTGCTCTTTTATCATTTGTAATTGGATTACGGGGATATATAAATGATAAAAGTCATTATGATTAGTTCCGGATTAATAAGATATGAAACAATATTAATCCACAAAGGTTTAATCATTAAATATCCCTAGTCGTAGTATTATCAAGACTGGACATCGATAATGCGGAATAGGCTAGTATTACACTTGTACATGTTATGGAAGCGTAACGGCATAGTTCTCATATATTTTGGTATTGGATACTCATGCAAGTGTAATATGAGGTTCTGTTTACCGATGGTACGGAAACAACTTCACTCTAGATAGACCCATCGGAATCCCATTGGTAGTATGACTATGTGTCTATGGGAGTACAAATCAGGGTAGGTGTATTTGGTCTTAACTTGAGACTTACATCGCTAATACTTGCGACAATCAGTATACTTTGGTTTTGGTCGTCCAGGGCTTTAACAAGTTCTGTGTACGCCTCTTCTGGGTATATTGAGAATCGTAGTGTATTGGATGTGATGTCAAGATGGAAGTATCACTTCAGTCATATGAAGATAATGATCACGCAGGATACGGAACTGGTACTCTTGTATGCTGTAGCTATCGGGATAATATGACAAGGTTATGATTATCCGATTACAGAGACTAGTTACCAGTGATCCGATATATGCTTCGTACGGGGCAGACACAATTCCAGCCCCAGGCCTAGCATGTGACATTCGATACTGGATCGTAATACGTACTACTACGTATAGTATGCCTGACAAAGATTACATATTTGTTTACAGAATATTTCTGGAGAATTGGGTAGGCACGGTGCTTTGCTAGAAGCCAACCATGTCTTGTAAATCAGTAAGGACGTGGTACTGGGTACGCACGTATTCGGATAGTCCGATAACCGTATTTACTGCCAACATATCCAGGGATCTATTGGGTCGCATCCCAAATATTCACCGATGATGTTTGACACGAACAAAATTAATCTGAGATTAATTATGAGAGAGAAAATTAATCTGGGATTAATTAAAAGATAAAGAATTAATCTGGTATTAATTGCGTCGAGAATTTATCTGGGAATAAATTCATCAAAGAGAGAGAACGCGATTAATTTGGAATTAATCGATAAAGTAAATTTAATATTTAAATTAGATTTTACTATTTAATTTATTTAATTGGGATAAAATAATATATTAGATATATTAATTGAGATTAGATTTCAATGCGGAATTAAATTTGGATTTTAATTCAAGCAAACGAATTAATTTGGAATTAATTCGCGAGCGACTTCCGTAATAATTTTGCTAGGCATTATTATTTAATTAAATTAGATTTAATTATGTCGCGACGGAAAATTCATTTAATAGGATTAAGCGAACCCGAGCCCGAAGTGTGTGGAGTAAGCCAATTGAATTTTGAATTAAAGTGGGTCCCACCAACTTACATCACATGTCTATCAAGTGTCAACTTGAGTGATGGAAGTGGTTGGAGGCATTAAATGCTATTTTTTCATTCCAACACTTTGCCTTTGCTTTTGGTAAAAGTATATACACCTTTTGGAAAAGTGTAATTGGTAATTTTTGTTTTAGATACAAAAACACAAAACTCTTCTCTCTCTCTTTTCTCTACCTTGGCCAAATTTGGCCTTGTTTCTTCTTGTCCGAATGGCCATTGCTCTTGGCTAATTGGGTTTGTTCTTGAACTAGGCCGAATGGCCTTGCCTCATCAAGGCCGATTCAATCCCTCTCTCCCAAGTCGAATATTGCTTCTCTGTAAGGCGATTTTGAGCTTATTTTTGTCTAGATAGCACTTAAATGAGTCAAGTGAAGGTTATAGGGATACTTACCCGAGAGTTTAGAACTCAATCTCAAGCTCCGAAGCTTTCAACACATCCAACAAAGAAGGAAAAAGTTTTGAACTCAATCCGATCAATGTGAGTATTCCACAACTCTCTTTTGATTTATTCACACACAAATCACAACTTAGAGATCTTGGTATGTTCTAGGAACACTAACAATGGTATAAGAGCGATCTAAGTTTGATTTGGAATTCTAGGGTTCTTAAACTTTAATTTTGGAATTTTGCGTTTGGAGCTTGATTTTCTTAAATTAATGATTTTGGTTGAGCTTGGATGATGTTTATTTGGATTTGTATGTCATTGATTTTTTGAAAAAATGATTAGATTAATTTTCCCCAAATTCACATGCTTGGCCGAATATACCCTAAAAATAGCTCATGGGAATTTTTGAAATTTGACATATTGGATGTGTTGTTGGCATGATAGAAATATTGAATGTTGATTTAAATTGGATTGAAATCAAATTGAATGATTTTGTATGCCTTAGCTGTGAGCCTTGATGCATGTTATAAGATTGATTTTGCTTCAATTTGTGTTAGACATGAATTGGAAATGTAGAGCATGATTAATTGAATAAATTAGTGTTTTGGAAGCATTAGATTAACTAATTAATAATGGTAATTACACTTGAATTGAATTAATTTGTAATTTGAAATTATGAATTAATTTAATTTGTTGTAATTGGGCTTAATGGACTTGGTTGGGCCAAGTTTGGTTTAGGATAATTGGTTGGATCCAATTGGGCCTAAAACCATTTCCATAAAGTCTAAATATGACAATTGGGCCTTTAAATAATTTAATTGGGCCTAATGGGCCAAAATTGATTCTATGGCATATGGTGATTCCTATTGGGCCTAGGCATCATGGGTTAGATCCATTTTGGCCAAAAGCCCAAGCCTAAAGAATTAATTAAAAGCACATTGGACTTTAATTAATAGTATTGGATACTAATTGGGCCTTTGAGACCCTTAAGATTGGATTTGGAATCCAAGTCTAAAAGGCACAATTGAAAGTGTAGTTATTTAATTTGGAATTAAATATGAATTAGTATTGAATATAATTTAAATTGGATTTAAGATTATAGTTCGATATAATTCAAGAATGCTTACTTGGAGTATTTATTCTTAAACGAGTTTGACTCGCGCAAATCAAATTGTTGTTTCAACATTGGATGGTCATTAATTAAAGATTAATTAATTGGATTAGATTGATTGATAACATGCTATGTGTGAATACTTGGATGTATGAATGAATAATGTATTTCGGATGGATATTAGATGGGTGAGGGTAATTTTGGAAATTATTGTAATAAATTTTGAATTTATTAAATTGGACTTGCGTGTCCAGCCTATTATCTTCTTTTCTCATTGTATTTCTTTTCTCACCAATTCCCCTCAATGTAAATAAGGTTTCTTTAGAAGTATTATGTAATTGGGTAGAAGTATGGATAGTGCTAGCGGGAGAGAGGAAAGGGAGAGATTTGTTCTATGAACAAGTTTGTCATATATCCATCCGCATATCATTATTAATTTATTTATCGCGCTTTATTATGCTTTTAGAATGCATGTTTAAGGGTGTATGATGAGACCTAATCAAAGATAATTAATTGGGTGCCAATTACGCGAAAACCCTCAACAAATATTAAGCGTTTTCCTTCCATTGAATGATTCATTCTCAATATCCAAGATTGGCACTGGTTTGTTGGCTAAAGTCAAGACCTTTGTCCATCGCGGATGTGTTTGAATCATGAAGGCTTTGTTCCATATCGCATGTCTTGTCCAAGTTGTGATTTGTTGGCCAAAGTCAAGATCACTTCTTTTCCATCGACATCGATTACGAAGCTTTCCAAGGTCAATGGGCCATGCTTAACTAGAATCATTAAGCTTGTTGTGCCAAAGCCAAGGCTTAGTTGATTTAGAGGAAAGGTTAGGCAATATATGGTATATTGGCATATATCAGATATATTTCGGACTTGGATGTCCACCTACTGGATCTAGGAATTGGATGAGATCCAATGATCTTAGAGATCTACCTAGTTAAGTTTCATACAATTTGTTGGCCAAAGTCAAGATTGTGTGTTATTTAACGGGATCCTAGCCCACTAGAAAACTAGGTTCCCCGAGTACTCCACAGAGGGTTAGAGGCTCGCCGAAAAATAGGGAGGCAAGTATTAAATTTGCAATTTCGTTAAGATACTTGCCAATACGCGCTCATTTCATTTTTCGTCATTAATATTTAATTGTTGTTTTAATTTAACAGTTGGACTGTATTCAAACTACTTCATTTGTACTTGGTTATATAATTGGATTATAGTAATTAATACATCTGAATGTAACCGAACATTGTAGTTGATTATATAGTTAGACTATAGTAATCATTGCATTTAATTGTACCCGAAATCGTTGATTGGATAGTTAGACTATAGCAATCAAGATGACTGAAAGATTAGCATTTAAAACATAATCCTGGGTGAAAATGTACTTAAACGGCTCTAACTTTCAGATTGGGAATAGAACTTTAGGATAGTCCTGGGAATTCAGAAGTTATTCTATTTGATAGAGAAACCTCTCGAGCTTGAGCATTGAGTTGGGCAAATAGTGGAGCATGAGCTTTGGAAGACTCATGGTGATGATAACTTTAGTGCTCAATCCGTTATGCACAACCAGAGCTACTTAAAATGACATATCCAAGTTATCTGTCTAAACTGTGGCAAACGGGGTCACTAGAAGTGTGACTGCTGTATAGATAAGGCAGACATGAAGGAAGTGAACGCGGGACAAGGTTCCAGCTTCAAGAACGTTTGTTATAAACATGTTCACTGCTGGTATTAAAATTGGATTTTGTTGAAACTATATGTGGTACATGAATATATGTACTGATGTGCGGGATCTGCTGATAAGCATGAAACTGGCTTCAGATGAGATCGACCTACAAGTCGGAAATAGGACAGAGTCGCTGTTTTGGCCGTAGAAAACCTAAGTTTAGACAACTGCCCTTTGGGCATGTACGTAAATTAGGAAACTGTTAAAATGTACCTATTTTGACTAGAAACATTATCTCTATATCTAAGTTTAACCTGTTACTGGTATAACTTTATATTCTAGAACACTAAGTGTTTTGTTTATAAAGATAATATGAAGATAAGCACATTAGATGTGAATAACAGTATTTATATTTTGAATATAAATGAATCTCAAACGTATAACATGAAAAACAAATAGCTCAAACTGATTTAATCAGATGAGACTTATTTGTGGCTTGTTGTCTGGGACACATAAACAAGACTCGTATATCCACACTTTCGAAGAGTGGATATTAGGACGGATTTGATTCTAATTCAAATGATGTCTACGAATCTAGTTTATTAGGCAAAGTGTCTAAAACACCTTTTTACTTGGTAAAAGTGCAAGTGCCACCGATCTGTTAGCCCTCGTTCATAGTGACGTAAGTGGGCCCATGTCTAACTAGGCTAGAGGTGGATATGAATACTTAGTAAAATTTACGGATGTGGCATCGCGTTATGGTTATGTGTTTCTTATGAAACACAAATCGAAAACTTTTGATAAATTCAAAAAGTTTCGACACGAAGTAGACAGACCGACCGGCTAAAGTATTAAACCGTTACGGTTAGACCGTGGTGGGAAATACTTAAGCAATAAGTTTTCGATTACATGAAATAGTATAGTATTCTTGTTGGTTCTATTATATGTCCCAAGAAAGATTAAGCATTTAAATACAACAATGAATATATTATAAAAGATGAAGTATGGCGGAATCATACTCACAAAGAACGGAATGCGGATGCGTTGATGAAATGAAAATTTTCTCCTTTGTGCAGTGAAGGTTTCGGCCAAATAGAAAAGAGAAGCTCCAAGCAAATTTTTTGATCCTTCCAAGCTCTAAGATAGTTTCCCATAACACCTTTGTATGATCCCTTGATGTGCTGCTAGCCTTGTGTGCGATTTTATGTTCCAAACAAACACAAATTCTTCAAGTTTTTTGCAACAAAAACAGAAAAGTGGAGAGGGCTGTGAAACTTCACAATTTCGGTCAAGAGGAAAGAGAGGAGAGGAAGGGATTTGATTTCAAAAATCAATTTAAATTTATGCCATAATATTATTAATTAATAATAAACTTATGACACAAATCATGCAATGGCTTAGAGTGTCAAACACTCAATTTCCATGCAAAACCATTGAGTGCATTGTACACTATCTCCATGCAATGTATCATAATTAAATAATGCATAATATGACATGTGTCATGTGGGCCCCACACGTTTCCAAATGAAAGTGGGCCCACGTGCACTCACTTGTTCGGGTTCGATATTTCCGAAATACCGAACTTACGTCGCGACGTTAATTAAATCGAATTTAAATAAATGATTGCGCCTAGCGAAATTATTATTTACGTCGCTAACGAATTAATTCTAATTAACTCGTTTGCCCGAATTAAAATCTAATTTTAATTTCGCGTCGAAATCGAATTTCGATTATTATATCGAATATAATAATTTTACGATTAATTCCAAATTAATCGTTCTCTCTCTATTTATAGTACTTTATCCAAGATAAAGTCTCTCCGTAATTAATCCAAGATTAATCTAGTTTGAATCATACGTCATTGGTGAATCTTCGGGAAGCGACCCAAGAGATCTCCGGATATATTGGCATAGTAATAAATACGGTCGTCGGATAATCCGAACACGTACGTACCTCGTACTACGTTTTTACCGATCACAACAGACAAGGTTGGCTTCTAGCAAAGCGCCATGCCTACCCAATTCTCCAGAAATATTCTTATAGGAATATCAGATCTATATCAAGCGTAGTATACCGTAGTATTGCGTACATCGATCCAGTATCGGACGATCACATGTTAGGCCTGGGGCTGGAAGGAAATTGTCTGCCCCGTACGAAACATATATCGGACATCAAGCAACTAGTCTCTTTAAATCGGACAATCCTGACCTGGTCATATTGTCCCGACGGTTGCAACCTCTTATAGAGTACTAGTTCTGTGTCCTGCATGATCATCACCTCCATATGTCTGAAGTGATACTTCCATCTCGACATCACATCCAGTACACTACGATTCTCGATAAACCCAGAAGAGGTGTCCACAGAACCGGTTAAGGTCCCCAACCACCCAAACCAAAGTTACCGATTGTCGCAAGTACTAGCGATGTAAGTCTCAGGTTAAGACCATATACACCTACCTGATGCGGCCTCCCATAGACACGCCGACATACTACCAATGGGATTCCGCGGGTCCTATCCAGAGCGAAGCTGTTTTCCGTACCATCGGTAAAACACAACCTCCTATCGCACTTGCATAAGTATCCAATACTTAAATATATGAGAACTATGCGTTGTGCCCCTCACAACGTGCACAAGCGCATACTAGTCTATTCCGCATTATCGATGTCCGATCTCGATAATACTTCGACTAGGGATATTTAATGATTAAACCTTTATGGATTGATACTGTCTCATATCATCTCAATCGGTATAATCATATGGACTTTCGCCATTTATATATCAAAGTAAATAATATTACAAAACGGCAAAGGCAATTTCATTATCACATAGTTAATTTTGTACAATAATACAATATCATTTACAAACAGTGACGCTATGGGACATAATGTCTAACAATCTCCCACTTGGCCTATAGCCAGTCACTCAAGCATCTAATACCCGAACTATGTATGTGTCGTTCAAAAACTTGCTGAAGAACAGCCTTCGTCAGCGGATCTGTAATGTTGTCATCTGATGTGACCTTCTCGACCTTTACATCGCCACGATGTATAATCTCCCGAATCAGATGGTTACGTCGAAGAACATGCTTGGACCGTTGATGAGACCTTGGTTCCTTAGCCTGTGCTATAGCCCCGTTATTGTCACAATACAATGGAACGGGCTCAGCTGCTAACAGAACTACTCCTAATCAGATTAGGAACTTCGGATCCAAACTGCCTCCTTTGCTGCTTCAGATGCAGCGATGTACTCCGCTTCTGTCGTTGAATCGGCAACAGTATCTTGCTTGGAAGATTTCCAGCTCCACTGCTCCGTTATTCAAACAAAAAATGTACCCGGATTGTGACTTGTAGTCATCCTTGTCGGTTTGGAAACTTGCATCGGTATACCCAGATACCGCAAGTTCTCCACCTCCATAAATTAAGAAAGCATCCTTAGTTCGTTTAAGATACTTAAGGATATTCTTAACTGCTATCCAGTGACCTTCACCTGGATCGGCCTGATAGCGACTGCACATGCTCAAAGCATATGAGACATCAGGTCGTGTACATATCATGGCATACATGATCGATCCGACTGCCGAGGTGAACGGTATCCGACTCATGTTGTCTCTCTCTTCCTGAGTCTTAGGACACATGTCCTTAGACAGAGAGGTACCACGTACCCTTGGAACCAATCCCCTCTTGGATTGTTCCATGTTGATGAATCGCTTCAACACTTTATCAATGTATGTACTCTGGGAGAGTCCAAGCAGCTTTCTGATCTATCCCGGTAGATCTTTATTCCAAGAATAAAGGCTGCTTCTCCCAGATCTTTCATGGAGAATTTTAATGAAAGCCAAGCCTTTCACCGACGTTAGCATGGGAATGTCATTGCCTATAAGCAATACGTCGTCGACATAAAGGACAATAAAAGTAAGTGCTCTCCCACTAACTTCCTTGTATACACAAGGGTCATCTGCATTTTGCACGAAATCATATTCTTTTATGATCTCATCAAAACGCTGATTCCATGACCGTGATGCTTGCTTCAATCCATAAATGGATCGATTTTAACTTACAAACCTTGTTTGCAAGTCTAGGCACGATAAAACCGTCAGGCTGTTGCATATAAACATCCTCCAAAAGGTTTCCGTAAGGAAAGCGGTTTTAACGTCCATCTGCCATATCTCGTAATCAAAATATGCAGCTATTGCAAGCATTATCCGAATGGATTTAATCATGGCAACGGGTGAGAGAGGTTTCGTCATAATCAATACCATATTGTTGACGATACCCCTTTGCTACTACAAGCCTAGCTTTGTACGTTTGTACGTTGCCATCCATGTCGGTCTTCTTCTTGAAGATCCATCTGCATCCAATAGGCTTTACGCCTTCTGGTGCATCAACCAGTGTCCAAACTTGGTTGGCGTACATGGAATCCATCTCAGACTTCATGGCCTCTTGCCATAAAGCGGAATCGATATTTTGTATCGCTTCCTCATACGTAGCCAGCTCCATATCCTCAATAAGATTAATATCTACATGAGGTGAGATCAGGAACCTATACCTCTCAGGTACTGTTCTGACTCTCTCCGACCTACGCGGCGGTCCTTGTGTATGTAAGTTTTGTGGTACAGACTCATCCCGGACGGTCTGTTCTTGTTCCGTCGTTGATTCATTGCCAGGAACAGTATCACTACGATCTTCATCGAGTTCTACTTTCCTCCCACTTACCACTGCATTTTTAAATCCTTCTCAAGGAAAAATGCTTGTAGAGCAACAAATACTTTGTTCTCTTGTGGGTGATAGAAGTAATATCCTTTGGTTTCCCTAGGATATCCTACGAAAAGGCATTTATCAGATTTGGGTTCAAGTTTGGTACCTTCCAAACGTTAACATATGCCCAGCATCCCCAAATCTTCAGGAAAGAGAAACCTGGTTCCTTCCTGTCCATATCTCATATGGAGTCTGTTCAACAGACTTCGACGGTACCTATATTTAAATAAGTATAGCACTGTTTAATGCGTATCCCCAGAAGGATATTGGTGTTGGAGTTTAATCAAGTCCACAAGATCACAAACAATGCATAAAAAATCCATATGAACACATCAAAGGAGGTGGCGGACGAATCACTCACATTGAATTTCGGTTTTGATGTTTGAAGAACAAGAGCGTTTTTGAGCTCCCTCCAAGCTCGGCAATGGCTTCCAAATGCAGTGGGCTGTGCGATTTTGCTCCTCCTTGAACCTCCAAGAATCGGCCATGCATGAACTCCATTAAAGCTCCAAGCTTTGAGATTCCATGCTCACAAACTCACTTCCCTATCACCTTTGTATCACTCCTAGAGTGTGCTAGCACTAATCATCTTCCATTTTGCTTCTCAAAATTCGGTGAAACCAGAAAAATGAGAGAAGAAGAATCGGTTTCCAAAACCGTGAGGGAGAAGAAGAGAAAAAGAGAGGGAGAGGAAGAGTTACGTTTTCTGTACACTTGTGAGAGAGAAAAAGATATCTAATATATATATTTTATTTATTTTACCAAGTCAAAATAAATAAAACATATATATATTTATCTTTCAATTTTAAAGTCAAAAAAATAAAAAGCAAAATGCTTTCCATCATTTCAACTTTTACTTTAAGTCACATCACATCACTTTAATAAAGTGACATGTTGTCAAGTCACATCACTCAAAGTGACAATTGATTTGACGATTGACGCGACAAACGATTTGACGCTTGATGGACTTGCGTGCCGCGTTCGAATTCGAAATGCGAATGCGCTCGCAATCACTCTCGGGCTCGGGTTCGCTAATTCCAAATTAACGAATTTTCCGTCGCGTCGTAATTAAGTGATTACGCCTAGCGAATTCACTATTCACGTCGCTAACGAATTAATTCTAAATTAATTCGCTCGCCCGAATTAAAATCTAATTTTAATTCCGCGTCGAAATCCAATTTCGATTAATATATCAAATATATTAATTTATCGATTAATTCCAAATTAATCGTTCTCTCTCTTTAATAATATTTTATCCCAGATAAAATATCTCCGCAATTAATCCCAGATTAATTTTCTCTCTCATCGAATTAATCCCAGATTAATTCTATCTCTCTCTTCTAATTAATCCCAGATTAATCAAAGTGCGAGTAATACGTCATCGGTGAATCTTCAGGAAGCGACCCATGAGATCTCCGGATATGTTGGCAGTAAATACGATCGTCGGACTATCCGAACACGTAAGTACCTCGTACTACGTTTATATCGATTTACAAGACAGGTTGGCTTCTAGCAAAGCGCCATGCCTACCCAATTCTCCAGAAATATTCTTACAGGAATATATAGATCTGTATCAAGCGTAGTATACCGTAGTATTGTGTATATGGCCCAGTATCGGATAATCACGTGCTAGGGCTGGGGCTGGATAAGTGTCTGCCCCGTCCGAAACACATGTCGGATGTCTGGTAACATAGTCTCTATAATCGGATATACATGACCTGGTCACAATATCCCGATTGGTTGCGCAACACTCAAGAGCACTAGTACCGTATCCTGCGTGACATCATCTCCAAATGACTGAAGTGACACTTCCATCTTGACATCACACCCAATACACTACGACTCTCTGATAAACCCAGAAGTGGTGTACACAGAACCGGTTTTAAAGCCCCCTACCACCAAGACCAAAGTTTATCGATTATCGTAAGTATTAGCGATGCAAGTCTCAGGTTAAGACCTATACACACCTACCTCGATTCGGCCTCCCATAGACACATAGTCATAATACCAATGGGATTCCGAGGGGTCTATCCAGAGCGAAGCTGTTTCCCGTACCATCGGTGAAACACGACCTCCTATCGCACTTGCATAAGTATCCAATACTTATATATATGAGAACTATGCCGTTGTGCCCTCACAAACGCGCACAAGTGCAATACTAGCCTATTCCGCATTATCGATGTCCAGTCTCGATAATACTACGGCTAGGGATATTTAATGATTAAACCTTCGGGGACTGATACTGTCTCATATCATTCTCAGTCCAGGTACTAATCATAGGGACCTCTCTTCATTTATATATCTATGGTGATCTAATCACAAATGATGAGAGTTGCAATTTTTGTCACATAGTTAATTTGCTACAACAACACAATGATCTGTGCAAATAGTGACGCTATGGGTCATAACGTCCAACAATCTCCCACTTGGCACGTAGCGAGTCACTCAAGTGTCCTACACCTGAACTATGTACGGTTCGCTCAAATTGCTGAGGAAAGGTTTTCGTCAGCGGATTTGCTTAATTATCGTCTGACGCGATTTACACGATCATCACACGCCACGATGTATGATCCGAACGAATCAGATGATATAGAAGTATATATCTGGATCGTCGATGAGACCTTTAATTCCTTAGCCTGTGCTGACGCCTAGCTCAGCTGCTAACAGAACTATATCTAATCTAATTAGATTTATTATCGATCCAAATGGCTTCTATTGCTGCCTCAGCTGCAGCAATAATCCGCATTTGTTGTTTATTCGGCAACAGTTATCTTGCTCGGAAGATTTCCAGCTCACTGTCCCTGTTATTCAAACTTTATAGTACCGCAGTATTTTAATTGTTTGGAAACTTGCAGTAGTGATCCCAGTCACTTCAAGTTCTCCCTTCTCCATAGTTTAAGATAGCATCTTTAGTTCTCTGAGATACTAACAGATGTTCTCAACTTCAATCCAGTGACTATCACTTGGATTGAACTGATCGTGACTCCATATGCTCGAAGCGTATGAGACACCAATACAAGTACATTTTAAATGTACAATTTCTCAGAGAGTGTTACCAACTCCAAATCTAGCCCAGTAGATCTTTATTCCTTGAATAAAGGTTGTTACTCCCCAGAATTCTACGGAGAATTCTATTGAAAGAATATCCATGAAAGCCAAGCTTTCACCAATTGTTTTATGGGAATTTCATTGTCAGTGCCCTCTCCCACTAACCTCCTTATATACACAAGAATTATTTCGTTTGAGTCAAATCATAAACTATTATGATTATTTCAAAACGTCAGTTCCAAGAACCCTATGCTTGCTTCAATCCAAACATGGATTGAATAATCCGCAAACCTTGTTTGTCGGTTATACAAAATCGTCAGAATGTTAAACATTCTCCAAAAGGTTTCCTTTTCAGGAAAGCGATTTTGATTTATAACTGACATATTTCACAAAAATGAAATATACAGTTATCAACAAGCATCTTCAAAATGGATTTACCATGGCAACAGGTAAAAGGTTGAACCGTTATTAACACAATGTTGATAACGATACCTTTCCGTCAAAAGCCCAGCTTTGTACATTGGTATGTTGCCTTCCATGTATGTCTCCCTTGAAGACGTTTAATGTACCATAGGCACAATGCCTTGTGGTACAAACAACTAGTATCCAAAAATAGTTGTTAAACATGGAATCCATTTTCGATTCATGGCACTTTGCCATAATAGGGAGTCGATACCGTGTATCACTACCTCATACGTAATCAGTTGGTGTACCTTAAAAGATTAAAATCTTTATGAGGTGAGATCAGAAACCCATACCCCAGGTTGTTTTCTGACTCTCTCTGATCTACTCGGTTTCTTGTGTATTTGAAGATTAATGGTATAGATTCATCATTGATGAACTATTTGTGTTCCATTACGGACTTCGTGCCTTGAATAGTATTACTCCGATTTTCATCGAGTATCACTATCCTCCCACTGACCACTGCATATCGGTATTCCTCTCAGGAAAACCGCATGGTGAGCAACAATCACATTGTTCTCATGTGAGATTTATAAGTACTATACTTATGGTTTCCCTTAGGATAACCTATATTGGCACTAATCCAATTTGGGTTCTTAGTTTGGTATCATCCAAACTTTATGCCTGGCATACCCAAATTATCAGGAATGAGAAACCTCGTTTCTTTCCTGTTCACATCCTATATGATATCTGTCAAACAGATTTACGTGGAACCCTTATTCTAAATAAGTTTTGCACTGTTAATACATATCCTATTTTGAAGGAAATGATAGCTCAGAGCGACTCGTGATAAACCTTATCATGTCCAACAAAAATTCGGTTTTAGTTCGGGACACACTGTCTAACTGGACATGCTCGTTTAATTGTGTCCTAGACAACAATACCATAAATAAGTCTCTATTGATCAAATCAATTTGAGCTATTTATTTGTCATTTATATGTTTGAGATTTTATTTATATTCAAAATATAAATTATGTTATTTACATCTAATGTATTATCTCAGTATCATCTTTATATAATAAAACACTTTAGTGTTTTAGAATGTAAAGGTTCACCCGTAGTGGGTTAAACACTGATAAAGAGATAATGTCTCTAGTCAAACTAGTTACATTATAACAGTTCCTAATTTAAGTACATACCCTAAGGGTAGTTCCTAAACTTAGGTATCTACGGTCGAAAACAGCGACTTTCGTCCCGTTTCCGATTGGCAGAGAATCTCAGCTTGAAGTCAGTATCCTGCTCAAAGCAGATTCTGAATATCAATTCATATATATTATGTACCACACT
>SKCR01037275.1:0-69084 GCA_019454045.1 Zanthoxylum bungeanum
CCTGGCTTGTTCATTCTCGAACCTTGCTCCATTCTCGGAGTGCCATTCTCGGCTTTATTCATTCCCGAACCGTGCTCCATTCTCGGATTGCCATTCTCGGTTTGTTCATTCCCAAACCTTGCTCCATTCTCGGAGTGCCATTCCCGACTTGTTCATTCCTGAGCCTTGCTCCATTCTCGAAGTGCCATTCCCGGCTTGTTCATTCCCGAACCTTGCTCCATTCTCGAAGTGCCATTCCCGGCTTGTTCATTCCCGAACCGTGCTCCATCCTCGGAGTGCCATTCCTGGCTTGTTCATTCCCGAACTGTGTTCCATTCTCGGAGTGCCATACCCGGCGTGCTAAACCTCATACCCGAGGTGTCACTGTTGTGTCTCCATACCCGGAGTGCCATACCCGGCATTCTGATGATGTGTGGGCCTCGACCTTGGGACTCATCCCCAAAACTGATACTGATGATGTGGTCCTTAACCCTGAACTGATACTGATGTGGGCCTCGCCCTGGGACTCATCCCCAAAACTGATACTGACATGGGCCTTAACCCTGGGACTCATCCCCAAAACTGATACTGATGTGGGCCTCGACCCATTCTCCATCCTCAAACTGATACTAATGTGGGCCTCGCCCCAAACTGATACTAATGTGGGCCTCGCCCCCAGACTGATACTGATGTGGGCCTCGCCCCAAACTGATGCTGATGTGGGTCTCGCCCCCAAACTAATACTGATGTGGGCCTCGGTTCAGGGATTCATCCCCAAAACTGATACTGATGTGGGCCTCAACCCTGAGACTCATCCCCAAAACTGATACTGATGTGGGCCTCGACCCTGGGACTCATCCCCAAAACTGATACTGATGTGGGTCTCGACCCTGGGATTCATTCCCAAAACTGCTGATAATGTGGGCCTCGACCTTGGGATTCATTCCAAAACTCTGACGATATGGGCCTCGACCCTGGGATTCATTCCAAAAGTCTGATGATGTGGGCCTCGACCCTGAGATTCATTCCAAAACTCTGACGATGTGGGCCTCGACCCTGGAATTCATTCCCGGATTCATTCCAAAACTCTGACGATATGGGCATCGACCCTGGGATTCATTCCCGGATTCTTTCCAAAACTCTGACGATGTGGGCCTCGACCCTGGGATTCATTCCCGGATTCTTTCCAAAACTCTGACGATGTGGGCCTCGACCCTGGGATTCATTCCTGGATTCTTTCCAAAACTCTGACGATGTGGGCCTCGACCCTGGGATTCATTCCTGGATTCATTCCAAAACTCTGATGATGTAGGCCTCGACCCTGGGATTCATTCCTGGATTCATTCCAAAACTCTGACGATGTGGGCCTCGACCGTGGGATTCATTCCCCACACTGCTGATAGTGTGGGCCTCGGCTCTCGGATTCATTCCCGAAACTGATGATGCCATGTTGTTGTTTCTGGTTGGCTTGCATTTGCCGCTTTCTCATTTTCTTTAAAACCTGTGAACAAAAACAAGACAAATATTGCCTGTGTATGACATGTATGCATGCATGCATGAATGTGTTTCCTATTCCGATGGGTTAGGTATTCCTTGTGCTGTTCGGTGCTTCTTGCCTACAAAAGTCTTTGGTCACCCCTGGGTCTGCTTGCAATTTCCTTCTGCCAGTTCTCTTCTAGTGATTGGTATGTTCTCTTCATGGCTCAAGATCTCGTTGTTTCCCTTATTTGCGGGGTGGTAGACTGGTTGCCCCCAGTCTTGATTTAGCATTCTGCTATTCGCTGCTTGTAATAGGTCAAGGTGAACCACGTGATGTGGCATTCCATATCATTATACTATATCACATTCTACGAAATAGTCTCAGTAATGAAACCATAGAACCTTCAAAACATTCAACGCAACTCAAATCCAAGTCTTTGAATAAATGATCTAAGCCAGACTCAAAGTGTGTGTGTGCAAAAGTTCCTTTGCATATTCATCCCCAGGTGAGCCAACTCAATGATTTCGTCAAAAAATTGGGATCGATGGGTCAAACCAACCTAGATGTCTCAATTATGCCTGCAATTGCTTTTCTGTGCTCAATGTGGTATGGTTTTCTTTCTCTTTTGTCTCTTTCTTTTTTCTTTTCATTTTGAACTTCTTTTTTCTTTTCTTTTCTTTTTCTTTTTTTTTTCTTTTTTTTTTCAACACACCTACCCTTTAAGGTAGTATTTCTCCTCATTGTGGTCCTAATACTCGCCCATGGGTAGCTTCACGCTTATCGGTTATAGGTGGTTCAATTCTTTTCTTTAGAGACTTTTCTTTCATTTTCAACCATACCACACATCATAATATAAGCAAATCAAGATAGACATCTAAGCAAACAGTCATTCACCGACCTACAATTTCTTCAACTAGTCACCTTGCCAACTACTCAGGTTTTCACCGCTAAGAACCTATAGTGAAGTGCTTACGAGTCTAACATAGTGTGGGACACAGAAACTGGGCGACGCATGCTGTTCCGGGCTCGCGGCCCGGTTGGGAGTACAGAGTAGCCCGCAAGGGACTAAACCGGAGAATAAAGGAGTCGCCACCCGGTGTGAACCGGGAAAATGATTTAAGGCCGCACTCACCCCTCGCAAGGGAAGACCTCAAACCATTGGGTTCGGAATGGTCCCTTACTTATGCCACTTGTAATAAAATGATTTGTGTAATAATTTAATCGAGTTTAGCAATATATATTCCTAAGGGTATTATATTTCTAAGTTCGCATGCATAAATCAAAAGTTCATCTAAGTTCACATGTAACACATTTTCATATTTGCATACAACCTATTTGCATACAATCTATGTCCAAATTTGCATACAACCTATTTGCATACAATCTATGTCCAAATTTGCATACAATTTATGTCCAAATCTGCATACACCCTATTTGCATACAATCTATGTCTAAATTTGCATACAACCCATTTGCATACAATCTATGTCCAAATTTGCATATAATCTATGTCCGAATTTGCATGCATAAAGATAAATTGAAATACGGCAAGCATACAATGTCATAAGCACATTACATTCATCGACATGGAAATGCAAACAAATGGCAGTTGCACAATCATACGTAATAAAGAGAAACAATTAGATATATAATGCAAAGAAATAACCAAAGAGGCAATTGTACATCAAAATAAATGTGCCATGATGCGATTTGAAAGATAAATAATGGAAGTGAAAGAAAATAGATGCGACATATGCCCACATCTATATAGGACTTCAAGTGTCTGATTGAACGTATCTCACATTCAATCGAATGCACTTTGTCAGGCGTGGCAAAACATCGTGGCAAAGGTAGCCCGTAGGCTTTCTATCCCTCAATGTGGAGGACCTTTAATCCAACTTGATTGGCCCATGCGCGATGCAACATGATGTATGATTATACAAGAAGATGACATACAAAGAAAAGAAAATGACGAAATAAAAGGCTTGGCGAAGTATCATGGTAAAGGTAGAACGTAGGCTTTTTATCCCTCCAAATAGAGGACATTTAATCCAACTTACTAAGCCCATATGCTAATAACATAATGAATATAAAAAATAAAGACAACAATATCGGACGTCGTATCCCCGACTTGACACGTCTTACATTCAACCGAATATACATTATCCGGCGCGGCAAAGCATCGTGGTAAAGGCTTTTAACCCCTCGACATGGAGGACCTTTAATCTAACTTACTAAGCCCATACACTAATAACATAATGCATATAAAAAATAAAGACAATAATATCGGACTTTGTATACCCGATTGAACACATCTTACATTCAACCGAATATACATCATCCGGCGCATCAAAACATCATGGTAAAGGATTTTAACCCCTCGAAATGGAGGACCTTTAATCCAACTTACTAAGCCCATGCACTTTATCTCATCATTACACAAACAAATAACATGCAAAAATTAAATAACGGATAATAGACAAACAAGACAAAATAAATCGAAATATGTGCCATTTGCTCGAGTGGTACGTGGAGTTGTATCCCAAGTACAGACCGCACTACCGTCCATTCGGATTCGGCTACAGAGTTTACGTTTGGGTTTCCAACCTATATACCACAAGAGGCGACACATTTTCCATCTTATTCAAGGGCCACAACACACATCATTCCGCAATACTCATGCAAATGATAAACAATAAAAATACGAATGAAAATAGATGTAAAAAGTGCCCTCAGGTATAACCTTTTACGTCGACTCTCGGACTCGCGTTACACGGTGATCAGAAGGGCTAACGCTCCATAACTTTTCTGGTTCACTGGTTTGCGTCTTTCCTCGCTGTTTTCACTGCTCGGGCTGCTATTTTCCAAGATTTCGCTGCTATTTTTGCTGTTGTTTTATGCGGTTATTTAGGGGTTTTAAAGTGCAATTTTTGTTCACTATTTTAGGTATTTTAGGCTACTATTTTGGGTGTGTTTTTCGGTAGTTTCAGGGGTACAGTGCTGCTATTTTTCGGTACTTATGTGGATTGTTTTGGGCTGTATTTTTTGGTAATGTAGGGGAATTTTCAGGGGCTGTTTTGGTGATGCAAGGGCTGTATGGGGTGCAGATTTTCGGTGATACAAGGGTTGTTTAAGGGGCAGATTTTGGTGGTTACAGTGGGGTATTGTGACTGTTTTGGTGATGCAGTTTTGTTGGCGTTAGGGGACTATTTTAGGGGTTCTAGGGATATGTTTTATTGCGGCAATTGAGACTGTTTTGAGGGGTTTGTGTGATTGCTTTTGGGTAGTGAAGGAGGCTGTTTTGCGTGTATGGAGGGTGGTGTTTTTGGTTGGTGATTTTCGGTGTTGGATGGTGTTTAGGGGGATGTGTATACGGTTCTTGAGAGTGAAGGAGGAAAAGAGAAATTTCTTGTGCTTGTCTTTGAGTTGGGCGTGAATGGCTAGGCTTTTTATCTTTGTGTATGCGTGAGTTCGCTGGTAAGCTTAATGGTGTGTGCGCTTGCGGGGGTTTTAGGTCAAGGCAAAGGAGTTGGCAGGGATTTTGGGCTGGGGTTAATTGGTTTGAGGATGTTTTAGGCTAGGTGAATTTAACAAAGTACTGATTTCCATCTTTTCCCTTACGACGTCCTTTTCCCGTGACTTCCGTGACTTAAAAGGTAGTGTCTCCGTGTGAGACTCCTCATCGGGACTTATATGCAAAAATGCAGTGCCTACAGTTGCCCTCACTTTGATGGGACTTGTGTAATGTGTAACAGTGACAATCCTATCAAAGTTATGCAATGCATTTTCACTTACCTGGCTCGCCGCTGCCATCTGACTTTCCTACTGTCTCGAACTGAGTTGATGATGCAGTGGACCTCGATCCTGGGACGCATCCCAATAGCTGCAACTGACAACGGGGGCCTCGACCCTGGGACGCATCCCAATACCGCTGACAAAAGGTGGGCCTCGACCTTAGGACACATCCCGAAACCGATGATGCAGTAGACCTCGATCCTGGGATGCATCCTCAATTTCTGACTCTTCCCTTCCGACGTCCGTTTCCCGCGACTTCCACAATTTAAAGAGGTAGTGTCTCCATGTGAGACTCATCATTGGGACTTCCAAAAATTTATTGTGATATTTTATATCGTACCGCAAGTGTACGATGTCAAGTTTTAGTAAAGATAAGTGAAAGAGTGTCAAACCCACAGGGATTGTATTAAACTCACACTAGGTACTATAATTAGTAAACCTAACTTTATTTAGAAGCAATTTAAAATAATCTGAGTCTAAAACTAAAAACTAAATAACCAAAATATGAAAATATTAAATTTAGAAAAGATCAATATGAGAGAGATTCTAGAGTCTGATTTCACCTAACTATCCTCTATGTATTTGCTATGCCAATCAATTCTTATTCAGTTGCATTTTTTATAAGCAAGAACCTTAAATTATTCCAACTCCCTCTCCCGAGTTCCGAGTGAATATTTTATCAATTACAGACTTCGATATCCCTATAAAAATCTAATAATTAACAACTTATTATACTTTGTGATTCTTTGTTAATGACTTCAAATGGATTATAGATTCTCCCGAACTCTACAAATCTCCTCAGTTATATTCTCTAGATCCTATTCAAAATCTCCTTTAAACATGCATCATCTCAATTTGTGGCCAACAAACTAGAAGCATTAAACATAAAAGAATATAAATAAACTAAATTAAAACTTCCTAAAAATCAAATTGACAACCAATACATAGGTTCAAGCATTAGCTACATCATCCTCTAGAATTATAGAGTTAGTTCATGACCAAATAATAAAACAAAGCATGGTCATGAATCTAATAGAAATCATTAGAGTTAAAGAAAGAAACTAGAAGATTAAACCCGAATCAATTCCCTTCGTCTTCAGACATCACCGCCTTCGTCTCTTCTTGTCGTTCTTCAATCTTTCTCTTTTGATCTCTCTAAAATATGTATTTAGAACCTTTTTTTGTGTATTCGTCTTTCTTTAGGGTTTTGGACGAGCCTCTATATTTATAGGAAAGTCTTGGAGTATTTGTTCATGTAAAATAATAATTTCTGAAAATTATGGGCTCCTGTCGCGGCGCCAGAATTGGCGTCACGGTGTACAACTCTCGAGAAAACGCTATGGTCTCATGCTGAAGGGGTGTCGCAACGCCAGACATATTTTCTGGTATATTGTTCTCTATATTTTCCGCTCTTCCAGCGTGCTTCTGATACGTCCGTAGGGTCCCAAAACACATACAATTGCTCCAAGATCTATGTCTTAGTGCTTCCTAACAATCAAACATAAAACAAACTACAAAATATATTAAATGACACGAAACCTAACAAATTAGCAATCTAAGAATGCATGAATAAGTGGGTATAAACCGCACTTATCAATATATATACTTTAAGAATAGTTTACAATAGTGATACTTTTCCCAATATCGGACCTCCCAGTGTCCAGTATTACTACAAGACTATTCTAAGGTCGATGTTATTCTTAGCATATCTATACATCATGCGTAATGACAATACTAATAATAAGATATGAAATGAAAATGTAGTTATTTTATTAATAAATAATAAAATGTACAATTTGGATTGGCGCTACAAGTACCAACTCCAACAAACTCTCACTAGCTTAGTAAAGATAAGTGAAAGAGTGTTGAAACCAGATGGATTGTATTCAACTCACATTAAGTACTATAATTAATAAACCTAACTTTATTTAGAAAGTAATTAAATTTAGAATAAATTAATACTAAACTAAAAACTAAAGAAACGAGATATTAAAACGTTTAATTAAGATAATCCAAGAAGAGAGAGATTCTAGAGTCTGATTTCACCTAGCTATCCCCTTGTATTTGTCATGCCATTCAATTCTTATTCAGTTGCATTATTTATAAGTCAAGAATCTTAAACTATTCTAACTCCCTCTCTCGAGTGCCGAATGAATATATTGTCAATTACAGAGTTCGATATCCTTATAAAAATCTACTAATTAATAATTCATTACGCTATGTGATTATGTGCTAACGACTTCAAAAGGATTATAGGTTATCTCGAACTCTACAAATCTCCTAAGTTATATTTTCTAGATCCTATTCAAAATCCCCTCTCCTGAGTGATATATTCTAAACATGCGTCATCTCAATTTGTGGTCAACAAACAAGAAGCATTAAACACAAGAGAATATAAATAAACCGAAATAAAACTTTGTAACAATTAATTGGCATATAATACATAGGCTCAAGCATTGGCTACATCATCCTCTAGAACATTAAATTTAGTTCATGACTAAGGATAAAAATAATGGAAATAATATCATGAACATATTATAAATTATTAGAGTTGAAGAAAAAACTAGATGATTAAACCCGAATCGAATCCCTTCTTCTTCGGAAGTCATCGCCTTCATCTCCTCTTGTTGCTCTTTAATCTCTCTTTTGATCTCTCTAAAATATGTGTTTTAAGTATTGAGTTTTGTATTAGCCTCCCCCTCATGGTTTTGGACGAGCCTTTATATTTATAGGAAAGTCTTGGAGTCATTATGCATGTAAAATACTAATTTCTGAAGATTTTGGGCTCCTGTCGCAGCGTCACGGCACCGTAATTGGCATCGCGGTGCCCAACTCTCGGGAAATCACTATGGTCTAATGCTGAAGGGGCATCGTGACGCCAGACACGATTTCTGGTATGATGTTTTTAGCATTTTTCGCTCTTCCCGCATTCTTCTGATCCATCCGTAGGGTCCTAAAATTCGTACAATTGCTCCAAGATCCATGTCCTAATGCTTCATATCAATCAAACATAAAAAAACTACAAAATACTTTAAATGATACGAAACCTAACAAATTAGTAAGCTAAGAATGCATGAATAAGGGGTATAAACCGCACTTATCAATGAGCGAGCGATCTCTCCACAAGTGCCCATAAGCTCGCAACTTCCCGATCATGGTTCTCATTCTCCACCGGTCCAGCCGGTCTTGAGTCAGCTTCAATTGCTCCCTTAAGACAGTGACCTCCTCTAAAGAGTCGACCGATCGAGAAGTAGCCGATGTCGACTTCTGACGAGTGTCAAGCCCGACGTTATAAGAGGTGGTGTTCTTGAATACCTGACACAAAAGCTCTTCATCAACCAAAGGCTGTAAGCTCTACATGAGGTTTCATGTCTGGATGTCCACCATGTATTCCTACATTTTAAGATTTTACGTTAGTAAACAAATAATGGAAAATAATAAAATTTTGGATAATTTATGTAATTAAACACTTATATAGCAACTCAGACAACATCGTTCACCCAACTTTTTTCTTGAGCACAATGGGTGACCTAGAAAAAATCGACATCGAGAGGGGTTGCTACACCTCTCCGGTTCTGCTTTACTATAGATGAAGAAAATTAATTAGTAATTAAATATTATTAAAATACAGTTGAGTAAATGTATATCCACTTACCCCGGAATATTCCTTAAAATACGTGGAAAACAGCTTGGAGCCTCTCACATGGTTGAACCGCAGATTCTGCCAGTTCACCTTGTTCCACTCACAAAGTTTCTACAAAAAATAAGATAGTTTGTTTCATAAGAACTGTAAAATGAAATATTATGGAAATTAAGAACTTACTGTGTATTCCTCCAAAGCCCACATTCTGCACATAAACATATAATCCTCTTCTCTGATGTCATGTGACCGAAGAGAAATAGCATTAGTCGCACCATGCTCGTTGAAGATGGGCTTGAGTTTCTTCGTGCACTAGTTCGAGTACCACTTGCCCATGTAGTGGTCGACGTACTTGATCACATTCAAAGCAGTCAAGTCAACATTGAACCTGTTGGACAAAATGACCCATAGCGTCACTATTTGCACAGATCATTGTGTTGTTGTAGCAATTAACTATGTGACAAGGAAATTGCACTCTCATAATTTGTGATTAGATCACAATAGATATATAAATGAAGAGATGTCCCTATGATTAGTTCCTGGACTGAGAATGATATGAGACAGTATCAGTCCCCGAAGGTTTAATCATTAAATATCCCTAGCCGGAGTATTATCGAGACTGGACATCGATAATGCGGAATAGGCTAGTATTGCACTTGTGTGCGTTGTGAGGGCACAACAGCATAGTTCTCATATATATAAGTATCAGATACTTATGCAAGTGTGATAGGAGGTCGTGTTTCACCGATGGTACGGGAAACAGCTTCGCTTTGGATAGACCCCTCGGAATCCCATTGGTATTATGACTATGTGTCTATGAGAGTCCGACATCAGGGTAGGTGTATTTGTCTTAACCTGAGACTTGCACCGCTAATACTTACGATAATCGGTAGACTTTGGTCTTGGTGGTACAGGGCTTTAACCGGTTCTGCGTACACAACTTCTGGGATTAATTACGAAGATATTTTATCTGGGATAAAATATTAATTAAAGAGAGAGAACGATTAATTTAGAATAATCGGATAAAATAATATATTCGATATATTATATGAAATTGGATTTCGGTGCGGAATTAAAATTAGATTTTAATTCGGGCGAACGAATTAATTTTGAATTAATTCGTTAGCGACGTGAATAGTGATTTCGCTAGGCGTAATCATTTAATTACGACGCGACGGAAAATTCGTTAATTTGGAATTAGCGAACCCGAGCCCCGTGTGATTGCGAGCGCATTCGTATTTCGAATTCGAGCTCGGCACGCAAGTCACATCAAGCGTCAAATCGCTAGTCGCATCAATTGTCAAATCACTTGTCACTTTGAGTGATGTGACATGACATGTTGTCACTTTAATAAAGTGACTTGATGTGATAGGTAAAAGTGATGGGTAAAAGTGAAAACATTGATTGATGTTTTACTTTTGACTTTTTGCTTTTTGAAAAGTTTGGTATATATTTATTTTATTTGCTTTTAGAAAATAAATAAATGATATATATTTAACTTTTCTCTCTCTCCCAAATAAATAATTCGGTTCTCTCTCTCCAAGCATTAGGGTTTTACGTTTTTGAAAATGAAACCTTCTCTCATCTCTCTCTTGCTCACGGTTTTGAGCATTTTCTTCACAAAATCTTTGGTTTGACCGAATTTAAGGAAGAAATGAGAGTGCTAGCACACCCATGGGTTATATTATGGTGATAGGGAAACGCATTTATGAGCTTGGAATTCCTTTTGAACCTTGAAGCTTTGAGCTTCCATGGAGGTCTTCAATGGCCGAATTTTCAAGGAGGAAGAGAGCCCAAAACCGAGCATGATAGCAGTCCAAGGAGGCCAAAACCGAACTTGAACAAGGAGGAAAAATGGGTTTTGTTCTTCCTAGAATCAAACCAATCAATGTGAGTATGTATTCCGCCTTATTCCTTTGATGTATTCATGTGTTTTCTTGCTTGATTTCATGATTCTTGGGACCTATATTAGAACTCAACAGAACCACTCCTACATATAAAAAAACACAATAGATAAAGGCTTCATTTAAATAAAAATAGAAAGTAAAATTTTTACGTGAAATGATACTTACTGACAAGACTGCGATTTATATGTGGCATGTCTGCTCCGGTATCTTTGTCTAACACTGTACTATTGGGGAACATCACACCGTGCAATAGTCCTAATTGTATTGTTGAACTTTAAGTTGTGGTCCCTCAACTGTCTCTATCCATCATCGGATACATAAATCGATATTCGTCTTGGGTATTCATGTGATGCGCCAACTCCAAACCCGTTGTATCACCCTGAGATCGTCTGATTGTGGGTCATGTTAGAGGCCTCAGCATGTGACTCAGAGGTGTAACCTTCGGCACTGTTGGTGGAAGGAACTAGTCTCTTGTATTGTCCAAGGTCATTGTTGTTTCCTTTTCCAGGCTGCCAAAGAGCCTGAAATAAGGCATTTAACAGTTCCTTAAATTGAGGCACAAATGAGGCACCAAAATTGGTTGTTTGCAACACCAAGTGTTTAAAGTTGTATGGGGATTTTAAAATTTCCCATGCAACCCTAATATTTAAAGTATAAAAAAATATTTAAGAAGATCACAAACGATAAAAAAAAACCTCACCATTGAGAGATAGAAATAGAGTCTTTCAGAGAGAGTGATTGTAGCACCCCAGTATTTCCGACAAATACTGTGTTATAAGAAGGATAATACATGATATAAATCATGTTCAACCATTTGTTTGTATGAAAATATTTTTTTGGTATCTGATAAATTCCTCGTAGTTTCGATACATAATTTATTTCAAGATTCAATCCGGACAGCCAATGGTATATGGGCCGTAACATTTTCATACGATCTCGATTTTTATGACTTTTATATCATCGAAAATCTAATACCAAGACCTACAACATCTATGTTGAATATTTTGCAAACTCGAATTAGACTAAGGTCAAAAATTGAGATTTTCATGGCTCCTACAGTAGAATTCGGGAATAGCCTAGAATTGGGTGATATGGCTTAATCCTAGCCACTCATTTCATAACAAAATCAACCATTTGCCCAATAAAATTGACACTATTCACCCATATTCTTCTCAAGCAAAAACGTGAGTCATGGTTCTAGGGAATTCTCCAATTTTCTTCATTCTCATGGAAAAATTTGAGGAAAAAGTGATGATTTTCATGTTCTCAGCACACCAAGTAAGATTCTTTTTCTTATTCCTTACTTTAATATTGAGTTTATGGCATGAATCTCCTTCCCCCAAATTCACACATGGAAGAACCCTATAATTCATTTCTTCATTTTAGCTTTGATCAAGTTACTAGCATGTATAAATATGCATTTCATGATGGTATAAGAAGAGAATTAGCATTATTTTATGAAATGCCCAAATTCTTCTCAACTTGGGGCATTGGCTGAAATTTTATAGGTCTTGAGGGGGAGTGTTTTTGCCTCTTGATGGTAATTGATAGTAAAGCATACATTAGGAAATGTTTGATATGAGTTGTTTTGGGTTTAAGTTGATAATTTAAGTTGCATTTTTCATGAGCATCAGATGAATTACGTTTGTGTGTGAGAGGTTTGAGTTTATGAAATAATGCTTATTTAAATGGTTGGATGATGTTTTACACATGTTGAAGTGATGATGTGGGTGTTGGAATTACTTTGGGCATTGACAATAGAGAACTAGTATTGGCCCTAAAATCGGACTGGCGTCACAACGCTGACAATATGAATTCCCTCTACCTCAGATCGATGCGTGTGGGAGTCTTGGAAAATATGTGAATGCTTTCTACCTCGGGTCGGTGCATGTGGGAGTCACATCGAACATGTGAATGAATCTACCTTGGGTCTGTGCATGTGGGAGTCATGCCGAATATGTGAATGCCCTCTAGCTCAGGTTAGTGCGTGTGGGAGTCACACAGAACATGTGAACACCCTCTACGTCAGGTCGTGCGTGAGGGAGTCATGCTAAACATACCTTCTACCTTGGGTTGGTTACATGTTTGTCTAAGGTCGGTCATGTGGAAGACTCTGGTCGGTCATGTGGAAGACTCGGGTAAGCGGTGTGGAAGACTCGGGTCGGTGGTAAGGAACCCTCGGGTAGGTCGTGTGATGCCTCGGGTCAGTTGTGTAGAAGTCATGATGCTCAGAACCTGGAATTGTGACACATAACATGACATGCACTCTGCCTGAGTCTACTGGTATGGTCGTCACAACACTTCAGACCCGATGTCGCGACGCGTAACAGAAATAGTTTCATTTCATATTCATCTTAGGAAGTTAGAAGGCACTTACAACACATGTACATTCACCCATCCATGATCATGAATAAATTTTCAGTTAAATATGTTAACCGTACTCTGATACAGGTCGGAATGACCTTTCCGCAAGAACCAAAATTTTCTTCGACAAATGAAATAAGTGCCAGTCAGATTTCAAATATGTGAGTGGACCATTTTCTCAAACTGATTTTACTTATATGTTTTTGAAATGAGATTTAAATTTCAAGCACATAGGACTTTAGCCAAGTTTGATTTCAAATGCTTTACAAATTGATAATGTTTTTCGGAAGATTGATTTCAAAGTATGATTTTGTGATTTTGGAGGCATGGGAGAAAAATCCACCTCAGATGTAACTTGGTACATATATTGGAATTGACGGATATTGGAATTGACAGATATAACATGTGTATATGTAGAGGAGGACTAGGGGACGATGATATGTAACGCACTCAGATCCTAGATTTTAGGGCTATGAGGAAGGTGATATATAACGCCCCTTGCCCTAGATTCAAGGAAATGATAGTGGCATGCATTGGGGGACGATGATACATAACACCCCAATATCATGGATTTGCACATCTAGATCTAGCTCATTGGCTTAGGGGACAGTGATATGTAACGTCCCAAGATAACTAGTAGGCGTATGAGGGGATGACGATACGTAACTCCCTAATGCGTCAAATTTTCTACAGATCCTCAGACATTCCAGATGAGATTTTCTAGCACATTGGTTTTATGAAGACGTTTTCAAGAGAAAAGGTTTTATGAAAGAGTTTTAGAAAGAACTGAGTTTTCCAAAAAATTTCAGAGTTTTCACACTTAAAAGCGTTTTCAGAAAAGTTTCAAAGAAAGAGTTGTATTTTTCAGATAAGAAAGAGATTTCAGAAAAGATTATTTTCTTAAAGATGATTTCGATTTCAGAAAAAAAAAATAAATGTTTCATAAAGTATTTCAATTTCTGTTTTCAACTTTCCACTCACTAGGTCGTGCAAATGGTCTAACCCCCCACTCCTAGTGATTCTATTTTACAGGTTTACCCAGAGGACAAGCTCGAGAGGATGGATACTGGTTGCAGTAACTAGGGTATTGGTTCCACCAGGTCAAGGCAGAGATAAAGTTCAGTTGAGTCCAGTAAAGCCATGTATTAGTTACTTGTATAATTGTGATTGTGTGTGTTATAAGTCAATGTGTCTATGAACAGAGTTGTGCTTAGAAGTATTATTAAGTTTACAGTTATGTGTATTGAGTTGCATTTATTTAACATTATTGAGTTGGGCAATGGTCTCATATATGAGTTTGTATTTGACATGAGATTAATAGTGTTGATCAGAGTCAAAATGTCATAGGCTCAGGGGATAGGGTGGCCTATTCCCCGCCGATAGCATCTCCTGGAGAGGGATCTTACAAAAATGGTATAAGAGCATGGTTAATGGAGTCAGTGACTGCAGTGGGTATAGTGTTGAGGTCTTGTATACGTAGTATGCCCGAGATACTAGTATGAAAGGCACTACCTCTCCAGTATCAGATTCTCGAGTACGTCCTCAACCTCTATAGATAGGTTAGTAAGAATTCCCAAAACTAGTTTAATTTTCTTCCAAATGAAAGTAACCATAATCCTTAATCTAGTAGAGAATCCTTCTTTAGTTATCCCGGATTATCATCAGATGTTCAAGACAAGTTATGTGAACATATTGTAAGGTTATAAGAATATTCACTCAAGGGAGTGGAAAGAGAATTATAAGTAAAGAATGATGTTCAGATGCTTAAAACAATCAGAGACAATAAGAGGTAGAGATACAGAATGAGAAAATAAGAAAATGCCAGAACTTATTAGATTAAGGGAAATATAGTAAGCCTGAGCAAGAGTAAATTATCAAGTAGACCTACGTAAGGTTCCTTCCCTCCTCAGAAATGTTTTCCAAGTAGATCCAATAGCCCTTGAGCGTCTCGTGTAAATAACAAGTTATCAGAATAGCGAAGAATAGTCAAAAAGATAAAAGAAGCAAGAAGTCTGATTTAGTTGTGGAAGTTTCCATTAGACATTAGGTGCCACAAAGGATGTAGGGATTCTAGACGCCCAAACATAGACTCGTACGAGATAAAATGATTGAACGTCGTAAGGAAAAATGATTAGATGACTTAACCAATGAGTCCGATATAGAAAAGGTCCTGACCTATCCAAATTCTAACTTCTCAGTGATACCAGTTAAGGAAACTGTCCTAACGGAGTCTATCTCATACCTATCTTACATGAGTAATAGATACTACCAGGAAATATAATACCAGAACAAGGATGTCAATATTCATTGAGGTGTGAATGTTTGCCCCATCCTTCACTAGTATATATGAAGATCATCGTATGAAATATCAATATACATAATGCTATATCTTAAGATAGAAATGGAAAATACTAGAAGATAGATCACCCAGAAAGAGACCAATGAGGCTTTTAAAGGCTAGAAAAGAAAGAACCCGACATAAAACAAGATTGGCAAATTTACAGTACCAGTAAGAACCCATAGATCAAACCAATGCCAGTAGGAATCTATGTCAGCTTAAAAGAACAGACCCATGAGACTAGAAATACTCGAGAGTTGACAAAATGCACCAATATGAACAATAAGATTAAAAGGCATAGTTGTAGCCTATAGCAAGAGCAAAGATCTAGAAAGTAGCCAATCAGAATGAACCGCAACTAGTCTTGGTAGCACAACATGGAACCAAAAGATAGATTATGGAGGCGAATAATATATGGAAGGATGCGAGAAGTAATAAGGAAGCTCAGTACATGGAGTAACATAGATAACATAGCTTAAGGATGGTAATATAAATATAGATCTTAGAATGGTTGATAAAGTTATGGAACCTTAAGACATCGAGTAGCCGACCCGATTCCAACAAAATGAACGATAACTCCTCTTTTTAGTAGCCTTGACTCCAATAAGTGCATAGACACCTAACTAGACCATCAATGAGCATAGACAATTCACAGTGATGTGTATTCTAATATTTTCATGGAAAACATGTATTACCCTTCAATTTAGAGCCTAGTCAGGACATGAACGAGTAAAGAAGGGCATCAGATAAGATAGATAAATCACGAAACAGTGAGATACCCGAACTAAGAAGTGTAACAGAACCAAGATAAGAATCGTAAGATGGTATATTCTGTATAAGATGGAGTAATAGATAATAAGTCAAGCTAAATCTAAGGCGGTACTCTAGTTCATTTGTGAAACAAATGGCCTCTATGGAGGAAAAAGCTCAAAAGGGTAGAAGAATCAGAGAGAGCAATCCTCAGAAATAAGGTATACGACTTATATAAATCCCTCATTATACTAGAATGGATGAACTAGTAAGAGAGTAGCACTAAACCAAAAGTATCAATAGTGATGCCCTATTCTGTCGATGAAGATGGAGCTTCCAAAGAAGAAAGGACTTAAGAGATTCAAGAAACTGAGATAAGAAGGAAATCTAAGTAGTAGAGCAAGACTTCAGAAGGAAAGAATAACAAAGAAAATATGATAAGATTTTGGGAAAGCATGACCTTGAGAAGACTCCCAGTAAAGGATAATATGGCCAATAGACGGAAAAAAACTCAGGAGTAAAGTTGAAGAAGGTAATTCAAATAGTTTCTAATCGTAGTACCTTAGTGTGGGAGCCCAATATTAGATATGTAAATAAGGGAATCCTAAAACAATCAACATTTGCTACTGCGGCATGTAAAGCTAGAGAGACCACCAAAACTGAAAGAGACATCAGGACCAATTCCCACCCCCAACCCTCGTAGACAATAACAGTTAAAGATAGACCTCGATGTTCGTTCCGATGATATTCCCAAAAAATAAGTGAATTCATGGTGTAGTATAGTATGTCATAAGACAGTGTAAGACACATTTAAAAGGTAACACCCATGGGATGAGAGAGAGACATAGATCAACAATTTCAAGAATAGAATAGAACAGTAAAAAAGATGAAAAGAACTTTGAGTAAAAGTTGTTTGGAGGTAAAATTTTCGAGGTAAGACAAAAATAGGAAATAATACTAGATAAGTAATAACAAAAGTGCGTAACAGTAAGGTTTCTCAGTATTGAAATAAGATTATTGGAGTAATTGAAATGAGGATGAACTTATATTAACAATGAACTTAAGGATACAGAAGGAATATGAACATTAACCAGAATCGACTCACCAACGTCGCTAAATATAAAAGGCATCGGTGAACAATAATAGTAAACTAGAAGTATATGAAGAATTTTACCATGAACGATGAGATCCTAAGCCCCATAGATAGGCAGAGATACAAGAACTTGAAGGATAAAGCTCATAAGCAAAAGGATTTTAGCAAGGAGAAATTAGAGGGTTAAATAGTTAAGATATGAGAATGAATGCTAAGATCATATCAAGTATGTGGAGCTAAGGTAGTATCAAGTACAATAATTGTTGATAATGAATATATTTAGAGATGTGAGAGCACTAACTGAGAAGAATTCAGATACATGGTCTTTGAGATCACACGACATCAGTATAACTTAGGGTACTGCTAAGTGATGATATAAAAATTTGGTTGAGACCTTACAAGTTAAGCACGCTTGGGTGAAAGCAATAATAAGAAGAATGACCGTTTGGGAAGTCTTAAGAAGCATTAAATCCTTATAGAAAAGAAGGAGATGATGTAAAATACAGCCACATGATATCAGACAGAAAAAGTAAGTTATTTAAGGCACCAGTTCGAGGAAACCTAAGTTCAGATTTTAAAGATTCAATACTTCTGACACATTTTCAGGATGTCGCGAAATATAGAATAAGAGATAAATGAATTTATCGATGGTAAGTTTCATGAAGGATTTAATCTTTTATGTACACAAGATATAGTATACGGACTTCATTCCCCACACAAGAAAGAGGGTATCCGGAGGGACTCCCAAAGAGTACGCTTACAGCTATACAGATTGAATAATAAAATATACTAGAATAAGAGGTTCTCAGAAGTCATAGTACTAAGTTCTTGAGAAAGATAGCAGAAGGAAGTTAAGGAAGATAAAAGTAATAGGAACAAAAATATCCTCAAACCAAAATAGACTTGCGAGTTAAACCTCAGAAGGGATTCGATGATGAATCTTATTTAAGGGGATGAAAAAATATATAACACCCTGATAATTCTGATGACTAATACGATGACTACTATGTTATAGGAGGTATAATACATGATATAAATCATGTTCAACCATGTTGTGTGTGTGAAATTACCTTTTGGGCATTTGATAAATTTCTCGTAGTTCTGATACTGAATTTATTTCAAGATTTAATCTGGATGGCCCATGATATTTAGGCCTTAACCTTTTTATATGATCTCCAATTTTAATGAATTTTACATCGTCGGAAAGCTAAGACCGAGACCTACAACTTCCACGTTGAATAATTTTCCAAAATAAAATCAGAAGTAGGTCAAAAATTAAGATTTTCCTGGCTACTATAATATAATTATGGAATAACCTAGAATTGGGTGATATGGCTCAATCCTAGCCACCCATTTCATAACAAAAATCAACCATTTGCCCTATAAAATTACATTATTCACCCATCTTCTTCTCAAGCAAAAACATGAGTCATGGTTAGAGAGTTGTCCAATTTTCTTCAATCTCATGGCAAACCAAGTAAGCTTATTTTTCTTCTTCCTTCCTTTACTATTGAGTTTATGGCATGAATCTCCTTCCCCCTAAATTCGCACATGGAAGAACCTTAGAATTCATTTCTTCATTTTAGCTTTGATCAAGTTACTAGCATGTATAAATATGCATTTCGTGATGGTATAGGAAGGGAATTGGCATTATTTTATTAAATGCAAAATTCTTCTCAACTTGGGGCATTGGCCGAAATTATATAGGTCTTGAAGGGGAGTCTTTTTGTTTCTTGATGGTAATTGATAGTGAAGCATGCATTAGGCAATGTTTTATATGAGTTGTTTCGGGTTTAAGTTGGTAATTTAAGTTGTATTTTTTATGAGCATTGGATGAATTATGTTTGTATGTGAGAGGTTTGAGTTTCTGAAATAATACTTATTAAATGCTTGGATGATATTTTACACATGTTGAAGTGAAGATGAGGGTGCTGGAATTGCTTTGGGTAGTGACAATAGAGAACTGGTATTGCCTCTGAAATCGAGCTAGCGTCGCGATGCGTATAGGCTAGCGTCGTGACACCGAATAAATGAATGCCCTCTACCTCGGGTCGGTGCGTGTGTGAGTCATGCTGAACATATAAATACCCTTTACCTTGGGTCGGTGCATGTGTGAGTCATGTGGAACATGTGAATATCCTCTACCTCGGGTCGGTGCGTGTGGGAGTCACGCTGACCATGTGAACACCCTCTACCTCGGGTCGGTGCGTGAGGGAGTCACGCTGAACATACTCTCTACCTCGGGTCGGTTATGTGTTTGACTAAGGTCGGTCATGTGGAAGACTTGGGTCAGTCTTATGGATGACTCGGGTCAGCGGTGTGGAAGACTCAGGTCAATGGTGAGGAAGCCTTGGGTAGGTCGTGTGAAGACTCGAGTCGGTTGTGTAGAGGTCACGACGCTCAGCATCTAGCATCGCCACGCGAAACATGACATGTTCTCTGCCTGAGTCTGCTAGTTTGGATGTCGCGACACGTAACAAAAATAGTTTCATTTCATATTCATCTTAGGAAGTTAGAAGGCTCATACAACACACATGTACATTCACCCAATCTATAATCATGAATAGTTTTTCAGTTAAATATGCTAACCGTACTCGGATACAGGTCGGAATGACTTTTCCGCAGGAACCATAATTTTCTTCGACAAAGGAAAGAAGTGTCAGCCAGATTCCAAATCTATGAGTGGATCATTTTCTCAAACTGATTTACTTATATGTTTTCGAAATGAGATTTACATTTCAAGCACATAGGCGTTAGCCAAGTTTGATTTCAAAGGTCTTACAAATTAATAATGTTTTTAGGAAGATTGATTTCAAAGTATGATTTTGTGATTTTGGAGGCGTGGGGGAAAAACCCACCTCAGATGTAACTTGGTACATATATTGAAATTGACGGATATAACATGTGCACATGTAGAGCATGATTAGGGAGACGACAATACGTAACGCCCATTGATCCTAGATTTCAGGGCTAGGGGATAGCGATAGGTAACGTCCCGATACCCTAGATTCAGGGATATGATATTGGCATGCATTGGGGGACGGTGATACATAATGCCCCAAGACCACTAGTAGGCGTATATGGGAATTGCGATACGTAACTCCCCCATACGTCAGGGTTTCTACAAATTCTCAGACATTTCATATGAGATTTTCTAACACAGTGGTTTTATGAAAACATTTTCCAGAGAAACAGTTTTAGAAAGAGTTTTAGAAAGAACTCATTTTTCCAGAAAAGTTCAGAGTTTTCAGACTTAAAAGAGTTTTCAGAATAGTGTCACAGAAAGAGTTGTATTTTCAAATAAAAAAAAGAGATTTCAGAAAAAAATTATTTTCTTGAAGATGATTTTGATTTCAGAAACAAATGAATGTTTCATAAGGTATTTCAATTTCCGTTTTCAACTATCCACTCACTAGGTCGTGCAAACGATCTAACCTCTCATTCCCAGTGATTCTGTTTGACAGGTTTACCCGGAAGACGAGCTCGGGAGGATGGATACCGATTGTAGTCACTAGGGTATTGGTTCCACCAGGTCAAGGCAGAGATAAAGTTCAGTTAGAGTCCATTAAAGGCATGTCTCATTTACTTGTATAATTGTGATTGTGTGTTATAAGTCATTGTGTCTATGAACAGAGTTGTAAGAAGAAGTATTATTAAGTATACAATTATAAGTATTGAGTTGTATTTATTTAGTATCATTGAGTTGGGCAATGGTCCCAAGTATGAATTCGTATTTGACATGAGATTAGTAATGTTGATCAGAGTCAGAAAGTCAGACGCTCAGGGGGATATGGTGGCCTATTCCCTGCCGGTAGCTTCTCCTGGAGGGGGATATTACAGTGATATCCATATATCTGTTCTAGTGTTATTATAAAGAACTTTTAGCATCATCAAGTAAAGTGATGCTAAAAATATACTTTTGACATTTAGTGTTGCCTATAAGTATGAACGCTAAAAGTGAAAATATTTAGCGTCGTAGTATTCCAGGCGAAGCTAAATACTTTACATTATCATCACACACTTGTTTGGCGACGCTAATTGTTGAAATTAAAAACTTTAAATTTTTAATTTTCCCTCTAATGAACACTAAAAATTGTACATTTAATAAAAGACAAATTAATCATTTTTCACTTATAGTTTCATTAATCCCTTTAACTTATCACATTTGTGAAATTATAATTAAATTTACATTTTACCTTTTTTTTTTTGTGTAGGAAAAATATTGTTTTGAATGCTCAACAGGAAAATAGACATGAAATCTATATTTTGAAAGCCCAGAAGCCAAAGCAAGCATGAACATTGAGTTCGAATGAGATATAAAAAGATTGATCATGTTTGATTCATTGTTAGCGACGCTAAAATTACAACATTTAGCATTGCATTATTCTAGGTGACGCTAAATACTCTATATTTTGCATTGCACACTCGTTTGGCGACACTAAATGCTAAAATTAAAAACTTTAAATTTTTAATTTTCCCTTTGATGAACACTAAAAAATGTACATTTAATAAAAGAGAAATTAATCATCTTATACTTATAGTTTCATAAATCCATTCAACTTAGCACTTTTGTGAAATAATAATTAAATTTATGTTTTATCTATTTTTATTGTGATTTAAATTTTTTTTTTTTTTGTAGGCAAAATATTATTTTGGATGCTTAAAAGTAAAATAGACATGAAATATGGATTTCGAAAGCCCTGAAGCCCAAGCAAGCATGAAGATTAAGTTTGGATAGGATATAGAAAAGATTGATCACGCTTGATTCGCTGTTGAATGAACTCATTGTAAAACTGACCACACATGATAATATTCATTAAAAATATATATAATAATAAAAGAAATTGCAAAAGGCCAATCCACATTTCCGTGGATTGTCCATTTGCATACAAAGTCATGCAACTTGTAAAAGTTGCATAACTTGTGAAATTAAAAGAGAGGTGTTGCACACCTTTTAGGGGAGGTGCTCGGCACCTATAAATAAAGGTGGTTAGCAACTCTCTAAATTAAGCTCCCTCTACATTTTCTCTCTCGAGAATTTATGGAGAGTTCTAGCTCTTGTATGATTCATTTTATAATCTTTATTGTAATTTCTCTTTCTTTTATTAATAAAATTAATACGTGTTTTTATTCAAATTATGAGTAGCTGATTTTCATCTAATTTGGACAAAAGGGTGAAGCTCTTGGTACAAATATATAAACAATTTTTTACTTATAGTATAAATATGGATTGCGTTATTTCCCAATTAATATTTACATTTTTGTTATTTTTTATTTATGTGGAGTCTTTACTCTTTTTAGACAGTCTTTGTATCTTCCATTGTAGATTTATATTGACTGGCACAGATAATACTTGAACCCAAAAATTTGTATTGTTACTTATTTATTGCATTTTTATTATTTATTATTATATGAGAATCTTGTCTCTTTGTAGACAGTCTTTGAATCTACCGCTACGGATATATATTGACTGACATAGATTCTACTTGATCCCCATAATTAATTTTTTTGTCAATTTAATTTTTGTACTTTTCTCATATATTGTGAGAGTATTGACTCTCTATAGACAGTCCTTAAATCTTTCATCGTATTGACTGCCACAAATTCTATTTGATACTTAAAATTTATGTTGTTGCTTATTTAATTTCTACACTTAATCATTAAATAAATTAATTGGAAAATAATAACAATTTATGTGTTATAAGAAGTAAAGTTATTTTTATATTTCAAATACCAAGAGTGGATCCCTTATCCTCAGTATTTTATTTTATTATTACATCATACAATTTAATTGCCCATCACTTCAATTAATTCAGTCTTTTATTTTATTACTTGTATTATTATTTTATTTTACTAATTATATTCCATGTGGATCAATCCCGAACTCACTAGGTTATTTTATTACTTCAACACTTTTATATTTGGAAGTAACGAACCACTTTATGAGTGTGTCACCCTACATACTTTTTGTTTCGCCATTGCCGACGCTAAAAACTATTGAGACTTAGCGTCACATGTATATAGCGACGCTAAATATTATATATTTATTTTAATTTTTTTTAAATATTACATATTATAAAATTTTAATTTTTTATTAAAACTTAAATAAAATGTACATAATTATTAACCACTATTAAATGTTTGTTCGGATTCTTTGTTCGATGTAAACTCTTCTTTGACTATATCTTCTTCTTGGTTGTCATCCTCATTTTGGATAACCTCAATAGCATCAATGTCATCTCAAGTAAAATAAATAGACAATATCATTATGTACAATATTTGGCAATTGAAATATTTGCTCGACATTGTTGTACTCAGCATCCTCTTCAAAGTGATCATCGATGGTATTTTTTTTTCTCTTAAACATCTCAAATACCCATCTGATTTCCATTCCCAAATTTAGGGTCATCCAGATACATGACATGATTTACTTGATGGCAGAAAATGTATGGATCATCTTTGTACCAATCATGTTGAGCGTAGATCGACGTTAGATGGTGATGGAACTGAATTCTCCTCTTTTTAGGATCAGTGTTAAACATGTTGTATGTGAACACAACAATTTGACGATTAGGCCTGTAAATCAACTCAGTATCTCATTACAGGACATCGTAAAAGTCAATAGTACTGTTGTAGGACACAAAAATCGGTGACGCTATCCCGGGCTCGCGGCCCGGTCAGGAGTACAAAGTAGCCCATGGGGAACTAAACTGGAGAAATAAAAATGGAGTCGCCACCCGGTGTGAACCGGGAAAATGATTTAAGGCCGCACTCACCCCTCGCAAGGGAAGACCTCAAACCGTTGGGTTCGGAATGGTCCCTCACTTATGCCACTTGTAATGGAATGATTTATGCAATAATTTAATCGGATCTACGCAACATATCTTTCCAAAAATATTCTATTTCTAAGTTCACATGCATAAAAAATAAAGCTCATATCTATGTTTGCATATAACCTATATCCGAGTTCACATGCATAAAAGTAAACTGGAATAACGGTAGGAATATAATCTCATAAACATATTAAATCGATAAACACGGTAATACGAGTGAAACATAAATATAGGCGAGACATAATTAAGTTTCTAGTGCGAAAGAAAAAATCATGGAAGCAATCATATAATGGAAGAAACAAGCATGCACGAAATGGGATGTAACCGGTGAAAGTTCATACGTGGAGCGTTCGTAAACGTGTTCGAATGGAGAAGGGCCGAGAGCATGCATTCGAAGTGTGTTCTTGGACGCGTTCGAACGGGATTACAAGAGAAAGGGAATTTATGGCGACATGAACACATATGCGAAGGAACAAATACATAATATGAGACCTCGTATGCCCAATTGAACATGCTTACATCAAATCAAACATACTTCGTCCGGCGCGACAAAACATCATGGTAAAGGTAGCCTTTAGGCATTTCCCCCGAATAGAGGACTTTTAATCCACCCTAGTTAGCCCATGCGCACTAGAATGCAATGCATGCGTAAATAAAGCAATGATATGAAAAGGGTAAATGACATAATAAAAGGCGTGGCAAAACATCGTGGTAAAAGTAACCTTCAGGCATTTCCCATGAATAGAGGACCTTTAATCCACCCTAGTTAGCCCATGCGCATTATATTACAATCTATAAAAATGAACGAGACAATAATATGGAACTCCGTATGTCGGATTAAACATATCTCACATTCAATCAAACACACTTCGTCCGGCGCGGCAAAGTATTATCGTAAAGGTAGCCTTTTGGACTTTTCTTCCCTCAAATAGGGAACCTTTAGACCAACATACTAAGCCCATGCGCATTACATCACAATGCATAGAAAGTAAAGACAACAATATAGGACTTCGTATACTCGATTAAACATATCTCACATTCAATCAAACACACTTCGTCCGGCGCGACAAAGTATTGTCGTAAAGGTAGCCTTTTAGACTTTTCTTCCCTCAATTAGATAACCTTTAGGCCAACATACTAAGCCCATGCGCACTATATCATCAATACACAAGCAAGTAACGTGCAGAAAGTAAAAGACAGAATATAAAATGCGAATAATAAACAAACAAGATAAAATAAAGTGAAAGATGTTTCGTTTGCTCAAGTGGTACGTGAAGTTGTTTCCCAAGTACAGACCGCACTACCGTCCATTCGGATTTGGCTATGGAATTTACGTCTGAGTTTCCATCCGATATACCATAAAAGACGACACATTTTCCATTCATCCAATGGCCACAACACACATTAACCAACGACTCTCATGCGAAGGAAATTCAATAAATAATTAAAAGATGAATGAAAATAAATAAGAAAGGTGCCCTCAGGTCTAACCTTTTATGTCGACTCTTGGAAGTGCGTCACAAGGCCGTCGGAAGGGCTAACACTCCACAACTCTTCCGGTTCACTGGTTCAACATTTCCTTTCGCTGTTTGGGCTACTGTTTTTACTCCATTTTACTGCTTTCTTCACTATATTTTATGGTCACTGTTTTATGGTGTTTGGGCTGCTGTTTGGAGGTGTATTTTCGATTACTGTAGTACACTTTCAGAGGCTATTTTCGGTGATGGTTTGTGGCTATTTCGGTGGCAGTTTATGTATGAATAAGGCTGTATTGGTTTCTATTTTGGCATGAAGCAAGGGACTGTTTGAAGAAGGTGATGGCATGAAGCAGTAGGATATTTGGAAGGGTGTCTGGCGTGGAGAGTCAAAGGCTGTTACGTGGTCAAGGAAGTGAGTGTATATCATGTGTGTTTATGACTGTGTAAGGAAGCTATGTGCGTGAAGAAGGGAGGGTAGTTTAAGGTTTAATTCGGCTTGTGTTTGTTTCCTTTGTGCTCGACATGGCAAATGATGTTCGATCATCTTACTAGTTTCATGTTCGGCTTCTGCATGTGAGTCACTGAGCAGTTTATCGTGGCTTTGACATGTGGTTTTATGGTCTGTTGAAGGTGAGGCTTGTATGGGAGCTGTGCGTTTGTTTGGTGAGGGGTTGTTAGGTCAGTTTGTGTAGGTGTCTAATGGAGAGGCTGTGAGTGATGCTACGTCAAGGTCTCAATATGGCTTTAGGGTTCTTGTACTTCGGTGAGAGTCTATAGCCAAAAGAGTTTAGGGTTTTGTGTTATTGTCTTTGCCGTGAATAGTCTAGACCCTTATGGTTGCATTAGTGTTATGCTTTATAGTTACAAGCTAGGGTTATGGTTGTGCATGAGATTTTAAAATAAGGAAACAAGAACAAGTAAATTAGGGATGGATTTAATTAGTTTAAAAAGGGAAAGGATAATTGTATTTTGGTGGGGGAATATATTTAAATTGGTAGGTGATTTATTTAAATTAGGAAGAGATTTTCTTAAATTAGGAATTTAATTTAATTTGTGTTTTAAATATACTTTAATTATTTCTTGGATTGGGCTTGGGTAGATGGGCTTGGTGTGTGTCTTGCGGGGGTTTGGGTTAAGAATGTCTTTTAAAACAGAGGTCCAACAAGTGAACCCGAAGCTAAACAAGCGAATAAAATCCAACAAAATACTGATTTCTGACTTTTCCATTCCGACGTCCGTTTCCCGCGACTTAAAAGGTAGTGCATCTAAATGAGACTCATCATAGGGACTTACATGCAAAAATGCAGTGCCTACAGTCGCGCCCACTTTGATGTGACTTGTGCAATGTGTGACAATGACAATCATATCAAAGTTGTGCAATGCATTTTTACTTACCTGGCTCACCAGCTGCCACCTGACTTGCTTGCTGCTTCGAGCTGAGTTGATGACGCAGTGGACCTCGATCCTGGGACACATCCCAATAACTACAACCGACATCGGTGGCCTGACCCTGGGAAGCATCCCAATACCGCTGACAATGTGGGTCACGACCCTGGGACGCATCCCCAAAACTGATGATGCAGGGGGCCAATGACCCTAGGACGCATCCCGATAACTGAAACCAATAACGGGGGCCTCGACCCTGGGACGCATCCCGATATCGTTGACAATGTGGGTCATGACCCGGGGACGCATCCCCAAAACTAATGATGCATGAGGCCAACGACCCTGGGACGCATCTCGATAACGTTGAAAATATGGGTCACGACCTTGAGACACATCCCCAAAACTGTTGATGATGTGGGTCACGACCCTGGGACGCATCCCCAAAACTGCTGATGATGTGGGTCACGACCCTGGGACGTATCCCCAAAACTGCCGATGATGTGGGTCACGACCCTGGGACGCCCCAAAACTGCTGATGACGTGGGTCACGACCCTGGGACTCATCCCTAAAACTGATGCTTATGTGAGTCACGACCCTGGGATTCATCCCTAAAACTGATGCTGATACTGATGTGGGCCTCGCCTCCGGGACTCATCCCCAAAACTGATACTGACAATGCTGATATGGGCCTCGCCCCAGACGGATACTGATGTGGGCCTCAACCTTGGACTGATAATGATGTGGGCCTCGCCCTTGGGACTCATCCCCAAAACTGAAACTGATGTGGGCCTCAGCCTTGGGACTCATCCCCAAAACTGATACTGATGTGCGAGCCTCGACCCTGGGACTCATCCCCAAAACTGAAACTGATGTGGGCCTCAGCCCTGGGACTCATCCCCAAATTGATGCTGATGCAGACCTCGACCCGGGACTCATCCCCAAACTGATACTGATGCTGATGTGGGCCTCGCCCTTGGGACTCATCCCTAATACTGATATTGATGCTGATATGGGCCTCGACCCTGGGACTCATCCCCAAGACTGATGATGTGGGTCATGACCCTGGGACGCATCCCCAAAACTGCTGATGATGTGGGTCACGACCCTGGGACTCATCCCCAAAACTGATGTTGATGTGGGCCTCGCCCCTGAGACTCATCCCCAAAACTGATGCTGATGTGGGTTTCAACCCTGGACTCATCCCCAAACTGATACTGATGTGGGCCTCGGCCCACAGACTGATACTGATGTGGGCTCACCCCCAAACCGCTACTGATATGGACCTCACCCCCTAAACAGATGTGGATGTGGGACTCGCCCCTAAACTGATGCTGATGTGGGCCTCGGCCCCAAGCCGATACTGATGTGGGCTCGCCGCCAAACTGATACTGATATGGGCCTCGCCCCCAAACTGATGCGGATGTGGGCCTCGCCCATAAACTGATGCTGATGTAGGCCTCGCCCCCAAGCTGATACTGATGTGGGCCTCGACCATGAGACTCATCCCCAAAATTTCTGATGATATGTGTGGGCCTTGACCCTGGGACGCATCCCAAAACTACTACTGATGTGTGGGTCTCGACCATGGGATGCATCCCAAAACTGCTACTAATGTGGGTCTCGACCCTGGGATTCATCCCCAAACTGATACTAGTGATGTGACGGTTCATTTCAACATACCGTATTACCTCTCACGAGATAATCCCGATAGCTAAACATAATTTCGTCCTCAACGGATGCTTCGCGTCGAAACCAGAGAACCTTCAAAGTACTTAATACACTTAGATCCGCTCGTCCGAATGAGTGATCTGAATTAGCCAAGGCTCTTTCGCAGCTTAATCCTTAAGTAAGCCAACTCGATGATTTTGTCTCAGAGAATTGGATCAGTGGGTCTAACCAACCTAGATGTCTTGATCACACTCTGTGATTACTTCCACGTACTCAACATGATATGGTTTTCTTCTTTTTTCTCTTGTCTCTTTCTTTTCTTTCTTTTCATTTTTGAACTTTTTTTTCTTTTTCTTTTTTTTTTTCTTTTTCCTTCTTTGACACACCTACCCTTTAAGGTAGCATTTCTCCTCATGGTGGTCCTAATACTCGCCCATGGGTAGCTTCACGCTTATCGGTTATAGGAGGTCTATTTTTATCCTTTCCTTTCATTGCAGGAACTTTTTATTTGTTTCCAACCATATTATATATCATAGCATAAGTAAACCAGGATGGACATCCCAGCAAACGGTCATTCACTGATCTACCATCTCTTCAACTAGTCATCTCGCCAACTACTCAGGTTTCTACTGCTAAGATCCCATAATCAAGTGCTCGCGAGTCTAACTGAGATCAACCACTCAGAATACTGGATGAGAGTACATCTCGCACTTATCTTTTCTAAGGTTTCTCCCTACAGCAAACAATGTCATCACCGGACATATGCCTAACCATCAAGGACTTCTCTCTCTCTTTTTTTTTTTTTTCACTCACTCCATGAGAATTCTTCCTTTCAACCGCTGATAATGTGGGCTTCGCCCCCTGGGATCCATTTCTGAAACCTATACTGATATGGGACTCAACCCTGGGATTCATTCTGAGACTAATACTGATGCGGGCCTCAACCCGGTGATTCATTCCTAAAACTGATACTGATTCTGATTCATTCCTGAGACTGATGTGGGCCTCAACCCCATGATTCATTCCTAAAATTGATGACATTGTACCGTTGCTGCTTCTGGTTGGCTTGCATTTGCCGCTTTCTCATTTTCTCCGTTGAAACCTGTGAATAAAAAGAAAACAAAACACAAAAAGAATGCAAGTGCGTTACGTGTATAAATGCATGCATGAATGAATTTCCTATCCCGTTGGGTTAGGTCCTCTGCCAGGTCTTCTCTTTCTCAGGAAAAATATTGCTTCAATCTGTCCACATTGATCGGCTCAGTGAACTCATTCCCCTCTAAGACTGACAGTCTCACTGCCCCATTTCACATTACCTTCTTGACTATGTAGGGTCATTCCCAGTTAAGTCTGAACTTTCCTCTCAGGTCCATTGTCGACGGTGTTGACTGTTTAAGTATCAGATCACCCATTCTGATTTTGGTAGGACGCACATTCTTGTTGAATGCTCGCGCCAACCTTTTATGGTATAACTGATGATGAGTGGTAAATCTATCACTATTTCCCACTCATTTACCCTAATATTTTGTATAGTTTCTCGAGTTTTGTGAATATTTTGATGTGTTTTATTGTTATTTTGCAGATAAATAAAGTTTGGAAAGCATTGGAAGTAAATTTGGGGCCAAAACAGTGAAAAAGGATGAAAAAAGGGCATTTTTGGAAATTGGCCGCGTCGCGCCGCCAAGACTCTCAGTGTCGCGACGTCTAACGTGCGCCGCTTGCTAACCTACACCGTGGACACATGGACCAATAAGCGAAATTTGCTAACATGCACCGATCATGCTAACGTGTGTCGTGCCATGTGTCATCATCACAGAAGATCAGCTAACGTACGCCGGCTGCCATGTGTCGAAACTCCATTGGACCGATTCAAAGCGCGTGCCACGTGTCAAGCTCCTATTGGACCGAATCTTCAGCAAATCACATGCTGCCACGTGTCGCCTTTCTATTGGATCGAACGCCCAGCCACTCACAGCGCGACATATGGCGCTTTCTCATGGTGCCGACAACACGCGTGGTCAAAGCCGCGTAGAGCGAGTTACTGTTTGGGCGGCGCGATGCCAAAGGGTTCTGCGTCGCGACGCCAGAAGCCGAAATTGCCTATAAATTCAGGGCTTCACCACTTTATTTGGTGTGCTTTCCTTGGGATTTTTTCCATTTTTTCATAAGAAGCATCTAGTTTTGTAATATTAATATTATGTATTTTTATTTTTAGTTTTTATTACAACTTTTTATTTATTTACTTTATGTTTTGTAGTTAAATTTTCGCTGGGGTAAAAGGTGAAACCTTTAATATAATTATCTAGGTAAATCTCACTTAATTATAATTTATAAATTATAATTTAACCGGATTAATTAATGTCAGACTTTATTACCGCCTATATGGTTGGTCTAAATATAAATTACTTTACTGCCTATAAGGCTGGTCTTTATGTGACAGATAATTACCGCCTATATGACTGGTGTAATTGGACTAAAAGGATTACCGCCTATATTGCTGGTTTTAAATGTTTAACATTATTAATTCCTGAGAAAGTAGAATATAAAATAATTTATATATTATAATAAGTGAGATTCCTAGATAAGAAATATTAAATGTGGATCCTCTAACCCCAACATTTTATTTTATTCTAGGGAAGTGATGAAACACAATATCCACACACTTAGTAATTGATTTTCTTTATTATGGGTAATTCTTTAGTTTGTTTGTAGAGTCTTAAGCTTAATGCTTCTTGTTGTCTGATCACCAATAAGATTGATATGGTAAACTTAAAATGAACTAGACATAGGGATTTTAGGTTTCAGCCTTAGATTCAATAGCCCACAATCTTCCTTGAGGATAGATAACCCTTTAATAGATTTCCTTACAGGATAGACATATACCTGTCGGGTGAGGGTAGCCATAATTGGAACTTAATCTTAATGAATCTAGGTAATTTGGTTGACATAGACATATGGTTCAATTGGGTTATACTGGGTATTTGTGTCTGACCATCGACAGAGGCTTTTGCATAATTTCGTGTTCCAGGTTAGCAAACTGATTTATTACACATAAATAAGAGAATCAATTCATCTTTATAATAATATTGTGTGGAGTCACGACCCTAGATCTTTGAGTCTTTTCTTTTATTTTCCTTAGTATTTTCTTTTGAGTCTGTTTTTAGTTTAATTAGCAAGTCCACATTCAACCAAACAAAAGCAATCAATTCCCTTCTCCCTATAATTAGATACCTATAAATAAATAGTATCAATAATTAATAACAACAGTAGGAATTAAGTCCTCGTGGGATCGATATTTTTATATTACTTGAACGATACGTGCGCTTGCGTTATACGTGTTTGTTTAATCCGGTCAAGTTTTTGGTGCCGTTGCCGGGGACTTATTTTTCTTGAGTTATTAATTTTGAAGCTATCTAATTTACTTGTATATAATTTTCTTTATTTTTATCTGTAATTTTTAATTCTTTCTTTTATTTTCAGGTAATTGAAAAATGGAACATTATTAGGAGATTGAGAGATCACGAGCTTTACTAGAAGATACACCCAAAATTTGGGAGTAACAGTCCGGTTTTCTGATGCCTGTTGTACAGCCCAACAACTATCACTTGATGTTAGAATCAAGCAATACTACATTTTCTCATCAAAACGAAATGGGGAGATGTGTGATTTATGATGGTAACTACCCGAACGATCAATGCATATACTTTTCAGAGTGGCAGAATTATCAGAATTATTCAAGGTACGAAAAACCATCATATTTTCCATCTCATCCACCATCTACCTTCGATTTCCATCAACAATCAGAACCATCAGAGGAAGATCCGATGATTAACATGCTCAAAGATTGGTTTAAGAAACAAGACGAAAAGTTGGATACAATGCTTGAAACATGCCATAATCAATTTGAAAGTATTCAGAGACAATCAGAATTCATTCAGAGACTAACAGATCAAACGAGAGAATTACCTCAAGAAGAATTATCAGATGACACCGATGAAGCCTTCGAGTACCAATCATTTCACAATGACACTTCAACAGAGGAAGAGGCTGAGCAGTATCAACAACTAGAGGTAACAGTTCAGGAGCCCGAACCGGCAAAGTCTCGATTTGATTTTTATTATTCTGACTCTGATGATGATGAAACTGAGCTGTTTGTACCAACTGCATCAACACTTGAGGATGGAATTCTGTATCCTCAAAATGAAGATCTTGGAGCATCCATTGCACAAATGTTTGAAGAAGATCTACCTGAGCCAATCATTTCACCCAGATAAGAGGATGAAGACCTAAAATCTGACATTTCTTTTCATCCTCAGGCAGATACTTATGGAACATGCATTTCACAAATGACAGATGAAGAGCCGAATACGGAAATTTTAAAATACATCTGTGAAGAAAAGGTGAAGCAAGAAGCAGAGCAAATGGAGTAGCAAATGACTAACCTTATTGAAGATCCAGTGAATTCAGGCGAAACATCACTGTTTTGGGGAGTACAATTTAGAGAAATCACCCAAAAGCTTGATAGAATGAAACTTTCATTCAAGGTCAAGCACCATACGAGACATTTTTATTTTATTTCTTTCTTTTCAGGAACTACTGGAGCAACAAAGATTAAAAAGTTGGCACAAGCACTGAATGAGACAAAACTCTTTTGATCACCTTACCGTTGGAAGAACCCTTCAAAAGCAACGCTCATGGGATTGTCTTTAATTGGACGTCTAAAACTACGCTGAAACCTCATTGACAGATAGATTTCAGTCACGTCTGGCTGAAGATGAAAAATTTAGCGCTAGCAGGGAGGCAACCCATGCAATTTGTTATAATTTCTATTTTTAAATTTTGTGTATACATGTTGTAGAGTTTTTAATTTTGTGTGTTATTTTTGTAGGGAAAAGCATAAACGAAGCATTTTAAGACAGAAGGAATGGTGTTTTGCAATCACAAAGAGGAGAGCTAATTCATTAGAGATGGCTGAGTAAAGAATGAATTCTTGAGACACATCCTGATGAATTTATACTAAACGAGTGGCGTATTTCGTACACAATTCCGTTACCTTAATAATTGCTTTAATTTCCTTTTCTATTTTTATTTCCCTTTATTTTCACCAACAAGATCTAAACTTTTTGACTTTTCACGATTTATTTTAACGTTCATCTAATAATTTTCATTTGGAAGATACTAGTGCAATTATTACTCACCCATTTTCAGGCTCTATAAATTAAGCTCTGCATTTCTTTCTTCGATACATCAAGATATACATCCAAATAAGAGAAAGAAAATGGAAGCAACGTCACAGTAGTGAATCAAGCGAATTTGTGTTTTCTATGGATCCAATTCTGGTAATAAACTAGAATTCATTGAGGCTGAAAAAGAATTGGGGCGAGTCATAGCAGAGAGAAATATGCACCTAGTATATGGCGGTGGCAACCTTGGATTGATGGGAAGCATTTCAAAAGCCGTTCAGGAAAGTGGCGGTCATGTTTTGGGAATCATTCCAAAACCTTTGGCGGACGAACAATTAATTGGACCAACAAATGGAGATGAACGCATTGTATCAGGTATGTCTGAACAAATCCATGAAATGATCAATACTGCGGATGCGTTTATTGCGTTACCAGGTGGGCTTGGAACGTTTGAAGAAATGTTCACCGTAGCATCATGGGCACACTTAAACATTCATCGGAAGCCCATTGGGTTACTTAACATTGAGCATTTCTTCGATTTCTATTTGTATTTCTTGCGGAAGCCAAAAGACATGAGTTCGTCACAAAATATGTTCAAGATGTTTTCCTGACTGCTACAAAGGCCGAAGATTTAATTGACCAAATCCTAGCATTTGAACCAAAACTCGACCCCATTCTTTCCAATTTGAACTGGTCAGATAGCGATCGTGGTAAGAAGCGTAAATTGGACATAGATCTTAATCTGTAATTTTTCTATATTTCAGCTAACCAGGTACTACCTTTTAAACTTTTCTTTTACTGTTTAAGACATCAGGGACAATGTCTCATTTAGGTTTGGGGTGGGGATTAGTTAATAGTAACTTGTTTTTATTATGTTATTCTTAGTCCAAAATTTTTCGAAAAATACAAAAAAATTGAAAAATTTTCAAAAAATTACAAAAATATTTTGCGTTTTTGTGTTTTTATTTTGACTAAAAAGGTGAAATTGGTAAGAGATAGCTAAGTAAGGAGTTTTCACTTCTGAGACGTATTTCAAACCATTTTTTCGAAACAAGTTAATTTTTGTTTATTTCCTTTTGAATTATTTAATTTTTAAATTCTCCTTAAAACTGACTAAAATGGATCTTTATATGCTTAGTTGGCAGGTATTATCAACATGCATAGTAACATACAGACATGAACTGTAATTGAAAAGTTTGTAATATTCAGTGCTCTAGTTTAATTGGAGGAAGCATCTCAAAAGGCAATGGAGTAAAAAAATAATAATCTGAAATTCGAGTTATTAAGTCTGTAAGGGTGTTTTAACACCTAGTTCCCTAATACCAACTGGTTTGGGAGTCACTGGCCCAAAGCTCGCTACATGGATCAAATATTCTGCAAAAATATATATATCTGAAGTCTGAGTAATTAAGTCTGTAGGGGTGTCTTAACATCTGGTGCCCTAAAGCCAACTGGTTTGGGAGCCACCGACCCAAAACTCGCTACATAGACGGAAGATATTGTATATAAATAAAAAAAAATCAAAGAAAAAATCAGAAAAATCAGAAAAATTATTCCATTGCTACAAAAAGATGTGAATTCTGATAAAACTTTAGGACAAAAATATTACTCTCTTATCAACTACACTTGTGACAGTTGTGGGAAAAAATGAGTTGATTAATATTTTGTTGGCTGTGTATATGAAGAATGGTAAATATAATCGGAGAATTTACTTATTCAGTAATTTAGAAAGAAAGAAAACAACTAGTAACTTGGAGTAGAAGTTTCACATGATTAGTTACTAACTTCTTTATTCTCTTTTCACTTTTGTGTGCATTAGTTTCACTACCTTTTTACTTTTGTAAAATGTTTGTGGGTATCATTGCCGTAAACCCCCACGAGACTGTAAATCGTCCACTAGGGACACCTAGAGGTTTAAAGGCTTGTTGCATACGCTAAATGCAACTGTGATCCCTACGAAAGTGGCTTAGTTAAATTTTAAAGATGTTTATGTTATTTTATTCTATATTTTGCTTGAGGACTAGCAAAATGTTAGGTTTGGGGGTGTGATGAGTGGTAAATCTATCACTATTTCCCACTCATTTAGCCTAATATTTTGTATAGTTTCTCGAGTTTTGTGAACATTTTGATGTGTTTTATTGTTATTTTGCAGATAAATAAAGTTTGGAAAGCATTGGAAGTAAATTTGGGGCCAAAACAGTGAAAAAGGACGAAAAAGGACATTTTTGGAAATTGGACGCGTCGTGGCTCCAAGACTCTCAACGTCGCGACGTCTAACATGTGCCACTTGCTAACCTGCGCCGTGGAAACGTGGACCAATCAACGAAATTTGCTAACATGCACCGATCATGCTAACGTGCGTCGTGCCACGTGTCATAATCACAGAAGATCAGCTAACGTGCGCCGGCTGCCACGTGTCGAAACTCTATTAGACCGATTCAAAGCACGTGCCACATGTCCAGCTCCTATTGGACCGAATCTTCAGAAATTCACATGCTGCCACGTGTCACTTTTCTACTGGACCAAATGCCCAGCCACTCACAGCGTGACACATGGCGCTCTCTCATGGTGCCGACAACATGTGTGGTCAAAGCCACGTAGACCGAGTTACTGTTTAGGCGGCGCGACGCCAGAAGCCGAAATTGCCTATAAATTCAAGCCTTCACCACTTCATTTGGTGTGCTTTCCTTGGGATTTTTTCCCTGATTTCATAGGAAGCATATAGTTTTGTAATATTAATATTATGTATTTTTATTTTTAGTTTTTATTACAGCTTTTTATTTATTTACTTTATGTTTTATAGTTAAATTTCCACTGGGGTAAAAGGTGAAACCTTTAATATAATTATCTAGGTAAATCGCACTTAATTATAATTTATAAATTATAATTTAACCGGATTAATTAATGTCAGACTTTATTACCGCCTATATGGTCGGTCTAAATATAAATTATTTTACTGCCTATATGGCTGGTTTTTATGTGACAGATAATTACCGCCTATATGGCTGGTGTAATTGGACTAAAAGGATTACCGCCTATATGGCTGGTTTTATATGTTTAACATTATTAATTCCTGAGAAAGCAGAATATGAAATAATTTATATATTATAATAAGTGAGATTTCTAGATAAGAAATATTAAATGTGGATCCTCTATCCCCAACATTTTATTTTATTTTAGGGAAGTGATGAAACACAATATCCACACACTTAGTAATTGATTTTCTTTATTATGGGTAATTCTTTAGTTTGTTTGTAGAGTCTTAAGCTTAATGCTTCTTGTTGTCTGATCACCAATAAGATTGATATGGTAAACTTAAAATGAACTAGACATAGGGATTTAAGTTTCAGCCTTAGATTCAATAGCCCACAATCTTCCTTGAGGATAGATAACCCTTTAATAGATTTCCTTACATGATAGACATATACCTGTCGGGCGGGGGTAGCCATAATTGGAACTTAATCTTAATGAATCCAGGTAATTTGCTTGACATAGACATATGGTTCAATTGGGTTATACTGGGTATTTGCGTCTGACCATCGATAGAGGCTTTTGCATAATTTTGTGTTCCAGGTTAGCAAACTGATTTATTACACATAAATAAGAGAATCAATTCATCTTTATAATAATATTGTGTGGAGTCACGACCCTAGATCTTTGAGTCTTTTCTTTTATTTGCCTTAGTATTTTTTTTGAGACTGTTTTTATTTTAATTTGCAAATCCACATTCAACCAACCAAAAGCAATCAATTCCCTTCTCCCTATAATTAGATACCTGTAAATAAATAGTATAAATAATTAATAACAACAGTAGGAATTAAGTCCTCGTGGGATCGATATTTTTATACTACTTGAACGATACGTGCGCTTGCGTTATACGTGTGTGTTTAATCCGGTCAACTGCATATGATGTAAGGACTTCATTCTCTTCTTATCGAGCAATAGCAACTGTTTAAATCTTTTGCGAGGCCCATTCTTGTTCAGGTAACTCTGCTTCTGCTAATACCCGCATGGACTGTATCTCAACTTCCACCTGGCAGTATTGTTTACATTGCCTTTCGAGCTTCTTCTTTTCTTAAACACTTCATCTGAATGCCATTCACTTGTCTCTCTATCCTTACCGTAAGGTTTTCTGTTTCTCAATTTTCTTTTCCCGATATCTATGTTTGTTAAACACCTTTTGACAAGTCTTTCTTTCCTAACCTAACGGATATCTATGATGGCTTTTAAGATATAGGGGTTAACATGATGCATGTATGCATGAGGTGTATGAGATGCGTGCGATGTATATAAGTTGCCCTTTTTTTTATTTTAAAGCATTCAATCACATTATCGCGAGGTGCAAACTTGTCCCAGTTGAAAAGGCCCAACATGTTTACACTTTTGCGATAACATGGCTAAATAACTTCAAATGATAAGAGGCCCAATCACAGGCGGCCCATCAGAATTTTAGAAACTTTTAGCCCAATTGTCATAAGATACGAACTCATCCCAGTTTAAATGGCCCAACAAGTTCGCATTTCTGACAAGAAGTCTAACTGAGTCCAAATGATGATGGTCCTAAGCATAAGCATAAAGAAACAATTTCTATAGAGTGGCCCATCAGCATTTTAGAAACTTTTAGCCCAATTTTCATTAGATACGAACTCACCCCAGTTTAAATGGCCCAACAAATTCGCATTTCTGACAAGAAGTCCAACTGAATCCAAATGATGATGGTCCCTAAACACAAGCACAATGAAATAATTTCTAGTGGTCATACAACTATGGTCTACATGTGGTTTACGGGAGTGCGGACGAAGGCTCCTCCTGGTGAAGGATTGCCCACAACTATGACTCCCCACTCAAGGGTTCGAGCAACCAAGTGAGCGCACCTTTTTTATACCTTAAGGTACGTGCCAACGAGTTATGGTGTGACTAACTGTCAAATGGATTTCCCATTGTAGATTCCTCAGAGAGAGGGTGGAGCGAACTCTCTTAAATACCTAAGTCTCTTAGGCTCTTATCACCTTGGTGACAGGAATAAACAACAAGTCCTCCAAATTAGTCTGTCACAACGAGCTACGGGTAAAGATTACCTAGGTGCCTTCACAACTTTTCCTTATAGAAAAGTAGTGAATGAAGGAAGACACCAAACCATCACCTAGCCTTAACAATGACTTTGATTAAACCCCCTCAACCCACTATAGACACGGTTAACTAAAGTACAAATCATAATCACTACAAGACATTATTTCGGGGCCGATTCTCTATCCCCAGTGGAGTCGCCAGACGGTAGGACACAGAAATCGGCAACTTTCCCGGGCTCGCGGCCCGGTCGGGAGTACGGAGTAGCCCACGAGGAACTAAACCGGAGAAATAAAAATGGAGTCGCCACCCGGTGTGAACCGGGAAAATAATTTAAGGCCGCACTCACCCATCGCAAGGGAAGACCTCAAACCGTTGGGTTCGAAATGGTCCCTTACTTATGGCACTTGTAATGGAATGATTTATGCAATAATTTAATCGGATCTACGCAACATAAATTTCCAAGAGTATTATATTTCTAAGTTCACATGCATAAAAAATGAAACTCATATCTAACTTTGCATATAACCTATATCCGAGTTCGCATGCATAAAAGTAATCTGGAATAACGGTAGGCATATAATCTCATAAACACATTAAATCGATAAACACGGCAATACGAGTAAAACATAAATATAGGAGAGACATATTTAAGTTTGTAGTGCGAAAGAAACAATCATGGAAGCAATCATGTACGCGAATATAATGGAAGGAACAAGCATGCACGAAATGGGATGTAACAGGTGAAAGTTCGTTCGTGGAGCATTCGTAAACGCGTTCGAATGGAGAAGGGCCGAGAGCATGCGTTTGAAGTGCGTTCTTGGACGCGTTCGAATGAGATTACAAAAGAAAGGGAATTTATGGTGACATTAACACATATGCGATGGAACAAATACATAATATGGGACCTCGTACGCCCAATTGAACATGCTTACATCCAATCAAACATACTTCGTCCGGCGCGGCAAAACATCGTGGTAAAGGTAGCCTTTAGGCATTTCCCTCGAATAGAGGACCTTTAATCCACCCTAGTTAGCCCATGCGCACTAGAATACAATGCATGCGTAAATAAACCAATGATATGCAAAAGGTAAATGACATAATAAAAGGCGCGGCAAAACATCGTGGTAAAGGTAACCTTCAGGCATTTCCCTCTAATAGAGGTTCTTTAATCCACCCTAATTAGCCCATGCGCATTATATTACAATGCATACAAATGAACGAGACAATAATGTGGAACTCTGTATGTCCGATTAAACATATCTCACATTCAATCAAATACACTTCGTCCGGCGCGGCAAAGTATTGTCGTAAAGGTAGCCTTTTGGAGTTTTATTCCCTCAAATAGGGAACCTTTAGACCAACATACTAAGCCCATGCGCATTACATCACAATGCATAGAAAGTAAAGACAACAATATAAGACTTCGTATACTCGATTAAACATATCTCACATTCAATCAAACACACTTCGTCCGGTGCGGCAAAGTATTGTCGTAAATGTAGCCTTTTAGACTTTTCTTCCCTCAAATAGAGAACCTTTAGGCCAATATACTAAGCCCATGTGCACTATATCATCAATACACAAGAAAGTAACGTGTGGAAAGTAAAAGACGAAATATAAAATGCGAATAATAAACAAACAAGATAAAATAAAGTGAAAGATGTGCCGTTTGCTCAAGTGGTACGTGGAGTTGTTTCCCAAGTACAGACCGCACTACCGTCCATTCAGATTCGGCTACGGAATTTACATCTGGTTTCCATCCGATATACCATAAAAGACGACACATTTTCCATTCATCCAATGGCCACAACACACATTAACCAATGACTCTCATGCGAAGGAAATTCAATAAATAATTAAAAGATGAATGAAAATAAATAAGAAAGGTGCCCTCAGGTCTAACCTTTTATGTGGACTCTTGGAAGTGCGTCACAAGGCCGTCGGAAGGGCTAACACTCCAAAACTCTTCCGATTAACTGGTTCAACGTTTCCTTTTGCTATATCGCTGTTTGGGCTACTATTTTTACTCTGTTTTGCTGCTATCTTCGCTGTATTTTCTGGTCACTATTTTACGGTGTTTGGGCTACTGTTTGGGGGTGTATTTTTGGTTACTGTAGTGCAGTTTCAGGGGTTGTTTTCAGTGATGGTTTGTGGCTGTTTTGGTGGCAGTTTCGGTGGCAGTTTGTGCGTGAATAAGGCTGTATTGGTTACTATTTTGGCATGAAGCAAAAGGCTGTTTGAAGAAGGTGATGGTATGAAGCAGTGGGTTGTTTGGAAGGGTGTGTAGCGTGGAGAGTCAAGGGCTGTTACGTGGTTACGTGGTCAGGGAAGTGAGTGTATATCATGTGTGTTTATGTCTTTGTAAGGAAGCTATGTGCGTGAAGAAGGGAGGGAAGTTTAAGGTTTGATTCGGCTTGTGTTTGTTTCCTTTGTGCTTGGCATGGAAGATGGTGTTCGATCATCTTACTAGTTTCACATTTGGCTTCTGCATGTGAGTCACTGAGTAGTTTATCGTGGCTTTGACATGTGGTTTTTTGGTCTGTTGAAGGTGAGGCTTGTGTGGGAGCTGTGCGTTTGTTCGGTGAGGGGTTGTTAGGTCAGTTTGTGAAGGTGTCTAATGGAGAGGCTGCGAGTGATGCTACGTCAAGGTCTCAAAATGGCTTTAGGGTTCTTGTACTGCCGTGAGAGTCTAGAGCCAAAAGAGTTTAGGGTTTTGTGTTATTGTCTTTGCCGTGAATAGTCTAGACCCTTAGGGTTGCATTAGTTTTATGTTTTATAGTTACAAGCTAAGGTTAGGGTTGTGCATGAGATTTTAAAATAAAGAAACGAGATCAGGTAAATTAGGGATGGATTTAATTAGTTTAAAAAGGGAAAGGATAATTTTATTTTGGTGGGGAAATATATTTAACTTGGTAGGTGATTTATTTAAATTAGGAAGAGATTTGCTTAAATTTGGAATTTAATTTAATTTTTGTTTTAAATATACTTTAATTATTTCTTGGATTGGGCTTGGGTGAGATGGGCTTGGTGTGTGTCTTGCGAAGGTTTGGGCTAAGAATGTGTTTTAAAACATAGGTCCAACAAGCGAACTTGAAGCTAAACAAGCGAATAAAATCCAACAAAATACTGATTTCTGACTTTTCCCTTCCGACGTCTGTTTCTCGCGACTTTCTTGACTTAAAAGGTAGTGCCTCTAAATGAGACTCATCATAGGGACTTACATGCAAAAATGCAATGCCTACAACTGTTGCCATGGTCTTCTGGAACTGTATCCCATAGTTTTGCATTGATAATGAAATATCTATTTGCTCTGCGATAAAACGCACACCATTAACCATACAACCAGAATAATCATAGGCTTGTCATGCGGAACCATAAGCTAGTGATTCTATAGCATTAGGGGGTCGACTTCGATATTTTCTATCTAATTATTTATATGAAATGCATGTGAAATCATTGATTAGGGAAATGATGATATATTATACACTGTGAAAGTTTGGATATGGGAAAAAACTCATAGTTACCTCAAACCACTTAGGGAATATCCTTTGTTGCCCCTCACTGATATTTTTGTTGTTGTTGCTTCCGCCAAAATAGTCTCATGATGTCTACGTTAAAAAAATGATAAAAATTTTCAAAACTCATCGAATTGAGTTTAGATACGTACTGTACATGAAACTGTACCTCATCGTATAACATATTATAAAATTATTGAATTGAGTTTAGATACATACAATAGATGTGACTACACCTCATCGCAACCATTCATAACAAACCAATAAGCACATTATTATTTCTCAATTGTAAGTATTTTTTAACAGTCATATTCTTTAGGGGTCTACAATTTTGATGGAAAATGGAGACATCATGTGATTCATATTCTCCCCTATCATAGTTTATAGTCCGACGATTAAAGGTTGTTTCAATATTCTTCAAGTAATTCGAAAAAAATGTTAGGTCTTCGTTTATTAAATAGACCTCAGCAATTGACCGTTATGGTCATGTCTTGTTTCATACATATTTCTTCTACCACCCCAATGTCCAAAAATATTTAGCAATAAAACTAATATGATATATATATATATATATATGGCATGAATTAATATTTATACGCAAAAAATTACCTTTCTATGGGGGTACATCCATCTGAAGTGGACAATACCTCCATTTTGTGCTTCCGCAGGTAAATACAATGCCGGGTAAACCATTATATCAAAAATTACAGGTGGAAGTATATGTTCCAACTAATAAAGAAGGAGGATGATTGCATGCTCAAGTTCATCAATGTAACATCTCTCTTCCAGAGATACTACCGGCCCGTGATAGGTTGCCTTTTCACCTTAAGCCTCTGTCTAATTTTTTACATACAACAACTATACTCATCACATATCATGTTTTACTGATGCAAACTATACAATCCATGCATCTCATACATAAGGCTATATGCTTCATTCATTAAAAAAATGAAAACTTGATCTTTTAATATTTTCTTTCTCATTTTAATTTCTTTTTCTGTTTAATTTACGAACATCTTACATTATGACTTTACATGACTTGCCTCTTATTTTTATAATGCAGAATGAACTTGACGTGATTGACCCAAGACACCATAGAGATGGCTAATATGTATCCAACTGTACGAACTTATCATGTGAGAATCCTGCAAGACAAAGACTGATGTGGGGGAGGGTGAGTATTTTACAATACTCAGTGAGCGGATAATATAAAACATAAGTTCATATACATATATTATTTAGTAAACTACAATTTATCAATTTCCAAATTCAATGACATGATTAAAAGATATATTTGTGAGTTCAGTTATATACGTGGTATGATTTATATGTTAAAATATATTATTGATTCGCGATTAAAGTAAAGGCTCAAGAATAGGTGAGAGATGACAATCACATCTTGAATACAGGTTATGAGAACTCCAGTCGATGCGATCAAGTGTTGGTATCTAATATCGTCGTAGAGGTCAGAGATTTCAGCTTAATATATCATTATAAGATTCACAATTCATGTCATCCATAGTATTATCTATGCATAGTCAAACTGACTAAACCACCACCAATTAGGGTTGGCCTTAGCCATAAGTTTGGGTGGTTTGGTAGGTAATAAGTTCTATACAAGCATTGTAAACATGAACCAGTATAAGTATCGATTCGTAATGAGTGAATTCTGGTCTAACAAATGTGAAGTCACTAGTATATAGAGAATAGTTATAGTATGGAATATATGGTAAGTATACAGTTGAAAATTTTTAGATTGGTGTGTGTGAGAAGTCAGAATTTCGTAGATGTGTAGCACAATATGGAATTCAAAATATAAGTTTACAGTAATGTCGAATATATTACAATGAATGAGTTATCAAACTGTAATATACGTATATGGCTATCATCTAGAGATGAGATTTATAAAGTCTGTGTGTATTTACATGCATGTGTTTACTGTTTATGTTTTATACTTTACTTGATATTTACTTGAGTTGTGAGATACTTATTGAGCTTTATAGCTCACACAACAACAGTTTGTTAGCTTTGCAAGTTTGCGACGGACTCGATGAACCTATAGAATTCATAGAAGATTTTGAAGACCGCAAATTGCCATAATTGCAGTCATAGATGTCATCGTATTTTTGTAGTCTTGGGTTGAGTTTTGAGTTTTCACCACTCTAGTTGTAATGTATTCATTATGTATTGAACTCACATGCAGAGCATGTTATTATATAGTTATGAGTTGAGCTGTAGGTCAGAGGCCGTTTTGTATTTTGAATTGTGATTGGGTGTGTGTATATATATGTTTACAAATCACCCATAGGTGCTGGATGAGATCCAGCTTCATGATTTTTTCAGCAGATGTCATGTCAAAATTTTAGCAGAATTAGAGGCCTATTGAGATGGGTTCACACTATCTCATGTCGGTAACATCTCGGCTCAAGATGGATGTTATATATTCCATATGGATCGACCACGAACTCACCGAGTTATTTTATTATTTCGATACTTTTTTACTTGGGAGTAATGAACCACTTTGAGAGTGCGTCAAGTTTTTGGCGCCGTTGCCGGGGAATATAATTTAGTAGATAGAATAATAATTTAAAATCCTTATATTTTGTTTTATTTTTCTTAGATTTTATTAATTTTATTTTTCTGCATCTCACTTTTTTTCCTTCTCTATATTTGTGTAGATCCCAAGATGTCCTGATTGATCCTAAATGTACTCTAAATCTAGACATCTCACGTATAGAAAAACCCTAACTTGATTCTTGAAGGTTACAAGAGACAGAAAACTCAATTAAAATGGAGCTTGTATTTTGCCAAAGAATTTCTTGAACAATCTCCATCTATAGATTCTTGCATAATTTTATGTGAGAACATAATTCGAGAAATTGAGACCGTTGAACTAGAAATTCAATTGAGATATGAGTTAACAAGAATTATATGACTTTTTTAGGATCTAATCACTAAATTTTGGATATTTTGTTTTTTCATTTATTTTTACTTTTTTATTTTCACTTGTTTATTATTTTTTCCTTTTGTAAGTATTGCATTTGCATATTTAAATTTTAGCATATATTATGCATTTAGGATGTATGAGACATTGGTCTCGATCATCTTGCAGTAGATTAAATAGAGAGTCTCAATCACCTTCACTATCAGTAAAAATAACCGATAACCAAAATAAAAACTCACTTGACGGAGATGAAAATCCAGTTGATCAGGTAAAACATGAGTCACAGCATGACAATCTTAATCATCCTAAGACCCATAGAGAATAGATGAATCCCACTAGAAAATGATCAACATCTTGCATTGTATTCGTCTCAAATGTATCACATTTCAATATCAAATCGGGTGTCATCCTACTTTTACCAATATTCTATGGTTTAGAATTAGAACACTTAAGGGATTTCGAAGAGGTGTATAATACATGCACAAACTAAAATTACAACATGAATATAATTTGACTCAAGCTTTTTCCTTTTTCTTTAAAGGATAAAAATTAAATTTCGGTTGCATAACCTTATGTTAGGATCTATCATAACATAAGATGATTTACAAAAGCAATTTCTGAAAAAATTCTTCCATCCGCATACGAAAAATTCCTTTAAGAGGAGAATCATAACTTTCACACAAGAGTCGAGAAAACACTTTACCAATGTTGGGAGAGATTTAAAGAAATACTAAATATTTGCCCACATCACGGGTTTGAAACATGAAGGTTGGTTTCCTACTTCTACGAGGGTTTAACACCCCAAGGTAGACAAGTAGTGGAAATGATATTTAATGGTGAATTTAGGGACAATAGTCCCGAAGATGCACTAGATTACCTAGAACACATAACAGAGAATGCACAACACTAGGACACAGTTGACACTTATGAGTCATCTGTTAAGCAACAGTCATCTAGTAGAGGCATGTTTAACGTTATGGAAGACCCTAATATTTTTTCCAAATATACATCTATAACTAAAAAGGTTGAGGCATTAAAAATAAGGAAGAGTGATCATGTCAAGTCAATTCAATAAGTTACATGTCATATCTGTAACATTGCCAGCTTTGCAAGAATGTCTCCATGACTAAGTCAAACCATCCAAACTTCAATTAGAGGAATGATAATCAAGCACAATCACTGCAACAACCTCCTGCATGTACACCAAAATTTTCAAAATTCTCAAAATTATGCACCACATGTCCCACTGCGTAGGAAAAAACTTGAGGATACATTGCATCTATTCATTGAGAAACCTGAAGCCATCAATAGCCAAAATGTGTAAACATTGAGTTAACTGAAATATGCATTTGTCAAATTCACATATGCATTAACCATTAATGAGAAATGAAAGTTTCTTGCAAAACCACAACCAATACCCAAGAGTCATCAAAACTCCCACAATGGTAGTTTCCAACATCTATTCTTTTGTTAGATGTCATCAAACAGGTACCATCTTATGCCAAATTTCTAAAAGACTTGTGCACTATTAAAATAAAACATCAAGTAAGAAAGAAAGTTTTTCTAGCAGAATAGATAAATCGTATTCTCTCGACTAATAATGCATTGAAATACAAAGACCCTCGTTGTCCTACTATTTCTTGTATTATTGGAAATCATAAAATTAAACATGCATTACTTGATCTTGGAGCTAATGTTAATTTCCTTCCATTTTCGGTTTACCAACAACTTAATATTGATGAATCAAAACCAACTTCTACTACTCTTTTACTTATCGATAGATCGGTTAAGGTACCAAAAGGGATTGTGGAAGATGTGTTATTTTAATATCTTGAAAACATAACCTTTTGTAGACAGCTACAAGCCAATTCTTGTAATACTTGGTCTTCCATTTTTAGCAATAGTTATGCTTTGATTAATTACAAGAATGGAATAATGAATCTGTCTTATGGCAATATGATGTTAGAACTTAATGTTTTTAATATGTGCAAGCAACCATATGATAAGGACAGTGAAAATGAGGGCATGAAACTAATTAAACTAATTTTAGAGGAATATATTCATATGAGTGAATATGACCCTATGAAAATCTGTACATAAAACTTTCTTAGATCATGTACACATTTAGATCCAGATATTTTTAATGATTTTTCTTTACTTAATTCTACACAAGTACTGGAAGACGATAGAGAAAAGCAAAATTTTGAGGAACTAGGAACACGTGAAGAAGGGAAACATAAGGAAACACCCAAATTGATATTAAAGATTTTGTCGAGATGATTGAAATATATATTTCTCGGAGATAAACAAACTTACCATGCAGTAATTTCTTCCTCCCTCACAAGCGATAAAGATGATAAGTCATTTGTTTTAAGAGATAATAAATAAGGAATTGGATAGACTTTAAAAGATAAAAAAGGCATTAACCATTTAAACTATATACACATAGTACATTTAAAAGATAATGTCATGACATATCGACAACACAAAAAAGGTTAAACCTTTGGATAAAAATGTGGTTAAAATGGAAGCCCCTAAGTTTTTTGATTCATTAATCTCTTACAGACTTGGTTTGGAGAAAAGAACCTATGCTAAATAAACGAAGAGCTAAATAATTAGGTATTCATTATAAATGTGTACATTGGACTTGCAACACTCATTGCGTCCTTTAGGAATGATGTCTAATAATCGAGAAGATAAAATTCAATCCATTTGAGATGGATTGGGTAAGGAGTCTGTAGATAATATATCACTGACTCTTGAGACACATCCTAATGGACTTAATAGACTAATTCACAATTTACATACATAATTTTAAAACGAAAGACAACAATTAATATTGGGAATCTAATTTTAAAAGACCATGTTTAACAATTTATAAGAAAATTGGATGAGAAACATATATTCGACCCATAGACGGCATTCAAGCCAATATTGAACGTAAAACCAAAGGAAGATGTGAGCCACAATCACAACTACCAATACATATCATTTCAATTTACTATTTTGATTTCCTTTTATTGTTTTAATATGTAATCTTATTTTTAGTAGTAGTGTTGTAGATTCAATTGCCAATTCCATAATAACCAGGTGAAGTCTTCTAAACTTAAATCTTTCTTATTCAGACATTAGGGAACATGACTTAATTTGGTTGGGGGATAGCTGACTAGAATGCTTTTATTTTTGTGTATCATTTTCTTAAAAAATATTATTTTTAATTTGTGTGAAAAAAAGTTTTGTTTTTATGATGTTTTTATTTATGTGTTTTCATTCAAAAATTTTTTTGACTAACAATGTGAAATTATTGTTCAGAGATATCTGTTTAAGGAGTTTTCACTTCTGAAATGTATCTCAATTTGTTTCATAACAAATTATTTTTGTTCTTTTCATTTTGAATTATTCAAATTTGTAAACTCTCTATAATATTGATTAAATTTGATTTCCATATGCTCATTTGACAGGTATTATCAATATACACGGTAACATATGATTGTGGGTTGTAAGTGAAAATTTTCTAATATTCAATTCTCTAGTTTGTTGGAAGTATGACCTAAAGGCTGTGGAATTTGTATTCTATTATTAAAAAAACTAATCAAGCTTTTACTTAGTAACCGAACATCTTACCTCAACAAGTACTGATTATTCACGTAAAGCGATAGAGCTTGAGTTGGTTTGAAAAAATGATAATAATAATAATAATAATCAAGCTCTTACTTAGTAACCAGACATCTTGTCTCAACAAGTAGTGATTGATCGCGTAAAATGGTAGAACTTGAGTTGGTTTTAAAAAAAAAGTGAATTAGTTCGATTTTGTAGGCTCTCTAACTCAAGCAATTAAGTCCGTAGGATTATCTTAACACTTATTTCCATAAAGCTAATTGGTCTGGGAGTCACTGGCCCAAAATTTCGTTACATTGTTTAGGTGAAAGCTTAAGAAAAATGGACACTTTTTCTTTTTGACATATGAGATTTGAGCAATTAAGTCTGTAGGGGTTTAGGAGAAAGCTTAAGACAAATTGACACTTTCTCTTTTGACATATAAGATTTGAGCAATTAAGTCCGTATGGGTGCCTTAACACCTAATGCCCTAAGCCAATTAGTTTGAGAGTCACTGATCCAAAGCTCGTTACAAGGATTGGAGATGTTTTATCAAAAAAATTATTTACATAAATAAATAAACTGTCATTGTCAAAAAAATGTAAATTCTTATATAACTTTAAGATAAAAGTATTACTTTTTTTTTTTAACAAGACTTGTTAATATTGTGGCCACAATAAATTGATTGATATTTTTTCTTATATGTGTATGGAAGAAAGGTAAAAAGTACATGAGAATTTATTATTTGATAGTTTAGAAAGAAAGAAAATAATTACTAACTTGGATAGGAATTTGTCTGTTACATTTTCGCTAAAATTACTAAGGACTTGTTATAAGCTGGTTGGGGGGTGTGATGAACATTAAAAAGTATACATTTAATAAAAAAGAAATTAATCATTTTACACTTATAATTTAATTAATCCTATTGACTTAGCACAATTATGAAATAATATTTATATATATGTTTTATCTATTATTATTATGATTTTTATTTCTTGTATAGAAAAAATACTACTTTGGAAGCTCAACAGGAAAAAATGAATATGAAATCTGAATTTCATGACCCAGAAAACCCAAAAGGGCGTGAAGCTAGATTCAAATCAATCTTGGAAAATATTCACCTTGTTGAAATTGGCAACAAAATGAGATTATAATATATTTAACCACACATGTTTTATTTTTATTTTTATTATTAATACATATATATAATATTTGCAAAAAAAAAAAAAAAAAAAAGACAATTGCCTCCAAATTGGCGATTGTATCTTTGCATGACTTTTGCATGCAACTTTTGCAAGTTGCATGCAAAAACAATTTTAGAGGTGCTAAGCCCTCTACTGTAAATAGAGGTGCTCAGCACCTCGGAAAATCAGTCTGATTCCATAGTTCTTTTTTAAGACTTGTGGAGTGTCAGTTCTTTTATGTTTTATTTTATTATTATTAATAATATATACACACACATATACATATATATATATATATAATATTTGTAAGAAAAAAAAGAAAATTTCCTCCGAATTGGCAATTGTATCTTTGCATTAGGGGTGTTCACGGGTCAGGTCGGGTCGGATATTTTAATTTTTTTTGACCCGATTGGGTCGGGTCAATCAGGTCCTTCGACCCGCAACCTGAAATTTGAGAAGTCGACCCGCGGTGGTCGGGTCGCATCGGGTCGGGTTAACATAATATGCAGTAAATATAATATATATATATTTTTTGATACAAAATTTCATAAGGTTGTCAGTAGCTTCATTGGCAAAGTGTTTGAATTAAACCCCTGCTAATCCAGAGTTCGAATCCCACCGGCCATCATACACATTTTGTTTAATGATTAAAATTTTCAAAAAACCAAATGAGGCAGCTGGGATTCGAACCACCGACCACTTGAAGAGCATGTGAGGAGATTGCCAACCGAGCTACAATTGTTTCTTGTTAAACTTGTATCATACAAAATATATATTATAATTGTAATATTATTTACTTCGGGTCGGGTCGGGTCAAACCCGAATTTTCTTACCGAAACCCGTGACCCGATCCGACATTTCGGGTCGGGTTCGGGTAGACCCGAAAATAAATTTTAAATTTGATAAACCCGACCGGGTCGGGTCGGGTCGGGTCGCGGGTCGACCCGACCCTATGAACACCCCTACTTTGCATGACTATTTTTTATGCAACTTTCGCAAGTTGCATGCAAAAGCAATTGCAGAGGTGTTAAGCTCTCTACTATAAATAAAAGTGAAATGACTTTGGGGACAATCGGAAAATTCTTGTAACGACCAGAAATCCCAACTACTGTCACATCGTGGGACGAGTGTCACATATTATAAATTATGTTTGGACACATATACCCTCATGAAATGACTTTGGGGACAATCGGAAAATTCTTCGAAATTCCGATACTAGATGGTACGATGTTCCACTCCGGACAAGTCATAGTATTTGGGCCGTAATATTTTCATAAAAACTCTAATTTTTATGAATTTTATATCGTCGGAAAGCTAAGATCGAGACTCACAACTTTAACGTTGAATATGTTTCCAAATTCGAATTCTTAGTAGGTCAAAAATTATGATTTCCAAAATTGTTATAGTAATTTCGAGAAGGGACTAGAAATGAGACATGTGGAAAAATCTCAACCACTTATTTTATCATAAAAAGCAGCCACATTGCCTATAAATAAGGCACTATTCATGTATTCGTTGAGAAGTGAAAAATGTGAGCTTGAATTGCGGGAAAGATCTTCAAAACTTCTTCATTTCCATGGAAATGATGAATGAATGGTGATGAGCTCTCAAGTTTCTTGGTCAAGTAAGCTTCCATTCTCTTTCTATTTTCTCAATTTTCAATTTTGAACAAAGAATATAAAACCCCAAATTCACACCTTATAAATCCTATCTTCCTAATTTTCCTTTCTTTCCATAGTCTCCTCGCTATTCTTTCTATTTCTGGATAAAACAGAAGCGAGTCAAGACTTGTGGATATTCACATTCACTGAAGCAAAGAAAGATAAGAAAAGTACTAAAACAAAAATAAAATAACAATAAAAAGTAATTATAAAAAAATTAAAATTAAAATCTAAATTGAAGCTAAAGTTCTTTGGTAATAGTATTAATGTGAATTAAATTAACAATCCCCGACAACGGCGCCAAAAACATATTGTGATATTTAATATCGTACCGCAAGTGTACGGGGTCAAGTTTTAGTAAAGATAAGTGAAAGAGTGTCGAGCCCACATGGATTGTATTCAACTCACACTAAGTACTATAATTAGTAAATCTAACTTTATTTAGAAGCAAATTTAAAATAATCTGAATCTAAAACTAAAAACTAAATAAGCAAAATAAAAAATATTAAGTTTAGAAAAGATCGATTTGAGAGAGATTCTAGAGTCTGATTTCACCTAGCTATCCTCTATATATTTGTTATGCCAATCAATTCTTATTCAGTTGCATTGTTTATAAGCCAAGAACCCTAAATTATTCTAACTCCCTCTCCCGAGTGCAGAGTGAATATGTTATCAATTACAGACTTCGATATCCCTATAAAAATATAATAATTAACAACTTATTACGCTTTGTGATTCTTTGTTAATGACTTCAAATGGATTATAGATTCTCCCGAACTCTACAAATCTCCTAGGTTATATTCTCTAGATCATATTCAAAATATCATCTAAACATGCATCATCTTAATTTGTGGCCAACAAACTAAAAGCATTAAACACAAGAGAATATAAATAAACTAAATTAAAACTTCCTAAAAATCAAATTGACGACCAACACATAGGTTCAAGCATTAGCTACATCATCCTCTAGAATTATAGAGTTAGTTCATGACCAAATAATAAAACAAAGCATGGTCATGAATTTAATAGAAATCATTAGAGTTAAAGAAAGAAACTAGAAGATTAAACCCGAATCGATTCCTTTCGTCTTCGGACGTCACCGCATTCGTCTCTTCTTGTCGTTCTTCAATATTTCTCTTTTGATCTCTCTAAAATATGTATTTAGAACCTTTTTTGTGTATTCGTCTCCTCATTTAGGGTTTTGGATGAGCCTCTATATTTATAGGAAAGTCTTGGAGTCCTTGTGCATGTAAAATAACAATTTCTGAAAATTATGGGCTCTTGTCGCAGCGTCGCGGTGCCTGAATTGACGTTGCGGTGCCTAACTCTCGAGAAATCACTATGGTCTCATATTGAAGGGGTGCGCGACGTCAGACACAATTTCTAGTATGCTTTTCTCTGTATTTTTTGCTTTTCCAGCGTGCTTCTGATACGTCCGTAGGGTCCCGAAACATGTACAATTTCTCTAAGATCCATGTCTTAATGCTTCCTATTAATCAAACATAAAACAAACTACAAAATATATTAAATGACACGAAACCTAACAAATTAGTAAGCTAAGAATGCATGAATAAGTGGGTTTAAACCGCACTTATCAATATATATACTTTAAGAATAGTTTACGATAGTGATACTTTTCCCAATATCGGATCTCCCAGTGTCCAGTATTACTACAAGACTATTCTAAGGTCGGTGTTATTCTTAGCATATCAATACATCAATCTAATACGCGTAATGACAATACCAATAATAAGATATGAAATAAAAATGTAGTTATTTTATTAATAAATAATAAAATGTACAATTCATATTGGCGCTCCAAGCACCAACTCCAACAAACTCTCACTAGCTTAGTAACAATAAGTGAAAGAGTGTCGAAACCACATGGATTGTATTCAACTCACACTAAGTACTATAATTAATAAACCTAACTTTATTTAGAAAGCAATTAAATTTAGAATAAATTAATACTAAACTAAAAACTAAAGAAACGAGATATTAAAATGTTTAATTAAGATAATCCAAGAAGAGAGAGATTCTAGAGTATGATTTCACCTAGCTATCCCCTATGTATTTGTCATGCCATTCAATTCTTATTCAGTTGCATTATTTATAAGTCAAGAATCTTAAACTATTCTAACTCCCTCTCACGAGTGCCGAGTGAATATATTATCAATTACAGACTTCGATAACCTTATAAAAATCTAGTAATTAATAATTTATTACGCTATGTGATTATGTCTTAATGACTTCAAAGGGATTATAGGTTCTCTCGAACTCTACAAATCTAATAATTTATATTCTCTAGATACTATTCAAAATCCTTTCTCCCAAGTGATAGATTCTAAAGATGCATCATCTCAATCTGTTACCAACAAACAAGAAGCATTAAACACAAGAGAATATAAATAAACTGAAATAAAACTTTGTAATAATTAATTGGCAAATAATACATAGGTTCAAGCATTGGCTACATCATCCTCTAGAACATTAAATTTAGTTCATGACTAAAGATAAAAACAATGGAAATAATATCATGAACATATTATAAATTATTAGAGTTGAAGAAAAAACTAGATGATTAAACCCGAATCGAATCCCTTCTTCTTCGGAAGTCATCGCTTTCATCTCCTCTTGTCGCCCCTTAATCTTTCTCTTTGGATCTCTCTAAAATACTTGTTTTAAGTATTGAGTTTTGTATTAGCCTCCCCCTCAGGGTTTTGGACAAGCCTTTATATTTATAGGAAAGTCTTGGAGTCATTGTGCATGTAAAATAATAATTTCTGAAGATTTTGGGCTCTTGTCGCAGCGTCACGACACCGTAATTGGCATCGCGGTGCCCAAATCTCAAGAAATCACTATGGTCTAATATTGAAGGGGCACCTCGATGCCAAACACGATTTATAGTAAGATGTTTTCTTCATTTTCCACTCTTCCTGCATTCTTCTGATGCGTCCATAGAGTCATAAAATACGTACAATTGCTCCAAGATCCATGTCCTAACGCTTCATATCAATCAAACATAAAAGAAACTACAAAATATATTAAATGATACGAAACCTAACAAATTCGTAAGCTAAGAATACATGAATAAGTGGGTATAAACCGCACTTATCAATGAGCGAGCGATCTCTCCACAAGCGCCCATAAGCTCGCAACTTCCCGATCATGGTTCTTATTCTCCAACTGGTCCAGCCGGTCTTGAGTCAGCTTAAATTGCTCCCTTAAGACAGTGACCTCCTCTAAAGAGTCGACCGATCGGGAAGTAGCCGATGTCGAATTCTGACGAGTGCCAAGCCCGACTTTATAAGAGGTGGTGTTCTTGAATACCTGACACAAAAGCTCTTCATCAACTAAAGGCTGTAAGCTCTGCGTGAGGTTTCATGTCTGGATGTCCACCATGTGTTCCTACATTTTAAGATTTTGCGTTAGAAAAAAATAATGGAAAAAAATAAAATTTTGGATAATTTATGTAATTAAACACTTATATAGCAACTCAGACAACATCGTTCACCCAACGTTTTTCTTAAGTACAATGGGTGACCTGGAAAAAATCGACATCGAGAGGGGTTGCTACACCTCTCCGAATTTGCTTTACTGTAGATGAAGAAAATTAATTAGTAATTAAATATTATTAAAATACAGTTGAGTAAATGTATATCCACTTACCCCGGAGTATTCCTCACGATGCGTGGAAAACAGCTTGGAGCCTCTCACATAGTTGAACCGCAGATTCTGCCAGTTCACCTTGTTCTACTCACAAAGTTTCTACGAAAAATAAGTTAGTTTTTTCATAAAGACTACAAAATGAAATATTATGGAAATTAAAAACTTACTATGTATTCCTCCAAAGCCCACATTCCGCACATAACATATAATCCTCTTCCCTGATGTCATGTGACCGATAAGAAATAGCATTAGTCGCACCATGCTCGTTGAAGATGGGCTTGAGTTTCTTCGTGCACTAGTTCGAGTACCACTTGCCCATGTAGTGGTCGATGTACTTGATCACATTCAAAGCAGTCAAGTCAACGTTGAACCACTCATACATATAAAAAATACAATAGATAAAGGCTTCATTTAAATAAAAATAGAAAGTAAAATTTTTAAGTGAAATGATACTTACTGACAAGACTGTGATTTATTTGTGGCATGTCTGCTCTGGTATCTTTGTCTAGCAGGGAACATCACACCGTGCAATAGTCCCAATTGTATTGTTGAACTTTAAGTTATGGTCCCTCAACTGTCTCTACCCATCGTCGGATATACGAATCGATATTCATCTTGGGCATTCATGTGATGCGCCAAATCCAAACCCGTTGCATCACCCTGAGATTGTCTGATTATGGGTCGTGTTAGCGCGCCTCAGCATGTGACTCAGAGTTGTAACATGCCACACTGCTGGTGGAAGGAACTGGTCTCTTATATTGTCCAAGGGCATTGTTGTTTCCCTTGCCAGGTTGCCAAAGTGCCTGAAATAAGGCATTTAACAGTGCCTCAAATTGAGGCACAAATGAGGCACCAAAATTGTCTGTTTGCAACACCAAGTGTTTAAAGTTGTATGGGGATTTTAAAATTCCCCATACAACCATAATATTTAAAGTAGAAAAAATATTAAAAATAAACCACAAACGATTAAAAAAAACCGCACCATTGAGAGAGAGAAATAGAGTCTTTCTTTATAGAGTGATTGTAGCACACCAGTAATTCCGACGAATACTATGTTATAAGAAGCATAATACATGATATAAATCATGTTCAACCATGTGTGTGTGTGTGACAATATTTTTTGGGTATCCGATAAATTCCTCGTAGTTCCGATACATAATTTATTTCAAGATTCAATCCGGACAGCCAATGGTATATGGGCCGTAACATTTTCATACGATCTCAATTTTTATGACTTTTATATCGTCAAAAATCTAAGACCGAGACCTACAACATCTATGTTGAATAGTTTTCCAAACTCGAATAAGACTTAGATAAAAAAAAATGAGATTTTCATGGCTGCTACAGTAGAATTCGGGAATAGCCTAGAATTGGGTGATATGGCTCAATCCTAGCCACCCATTTCATAATAAAATCAACCATTTGGCCAATAAAATTGACACTATTCACCCATATTCTTCTCAAGCAAAAACATGAGTCATGGTTCTAGGGAGTTCTCCAATTTTCTTCATTCTCATTCAAACTTTGAGGAAAGATTGATGATTTTCAAGTTCCTAGCACACCAAGTAAGATTCTTTTTCTTCTTCCTTCCTTTAATATTGAGTTTATGGCATGAATCTCCTTCCCCCAAATTAACACATGGAAGAACCCTATAATTCATTTCTTTATTTTAGCTTTGATCAGTATAAATATGCATTTCATGATGGTATAAGAAGAGAATTAGCATTATTTTATGAAATGCCCAAATTCTTCTGAACTTGGGGCATTGCCGAAATTGTATAGGTCTTGAGGGGGTTGTTTTTCCTCTTGATGGTAATTGATAGTAGAGCATGCATTAGGCAATGTTTGATATTAGTTATTTTGGGTTTAAGTTGATAATTTAGGTTGCATTTTTCATGAGCATCAAATGAATTACGTTTGTGTGTGAGAGGTTTGAGTTTATGAAATAATGCTTATTTAAATGGTTAGATGATGTTTTACACATGTTGAAGTGAAGATGATGGTGTTTGAATTGCTTTGGGCATTGACAATTGAGAACTAGTATTGGCCCTGAAATCGGACTAGCATCGCGACACCGACTATGTGAATTCCCTCTACCTCGGGTAAGTGCGTGTGGGAGTCATGGCAAATATGTGAATGCCTTCTACCTCGGGTTGATGCATGTGGGAGTCACGTCGAACATGAGAATGCCATCTACCTTGGGTTCGTGCGTGTTGTAGTCACGCCAAACATGTGAATGCCCTCTTCCTCGGTCAGTACGTGTGGGAGTCACGCACAACATGTGAACACCCTCTACCTTAGGTTGTGCGTGAGGGAGTCAGGCTGAACATACCCTCTACCTCGGGTTGGTTACGTGTTTGCCTAAGTTCGGTCATGTGGAAGACTCGGGTAAGCGGTGTGGAAGACTCAGGTCAGTGGTGAGGAAGACTTGGGTAGGTCGTGTGAAGCCTCAGGTCGATTGTGTAGAACTCGTGACGCTCAGAACCTGGCATCATGACGTAGAACATGACATGCACTCTGCCTGAGTCTGCTGGTATGGACGTCACGATGCTTTCGACCCGATGTCACGACGCGTAACAGAAACAGTTTCATTTCTTATTCATCTTAGGAAGTTAGAAGGAACCTACAACACACATGTACATTCACCCCATCCATGATCATGAATAGCTTTTCAGTTAAATATGTTAACCATGTTAGGGATATGCCCTATACCCAACTTGTGGATGGGCTATATTTGTCATATTTTCATTAATTAATAAAATGGAAATCTTTATTATACGTGTCTTACATAACTTATATGAATCCTCAACTGTAATAAAGCCCTTGGAGTAATAAGACGATGGCTTCCATACCTTATGAGAATCATTACTCTTAAATGTTCCGAGTCATAGTTTTGTGAATAATTTGGGGGTTCACAAAGCGGAGAGACTAGCATGATGATATGATCCGCCCTTAAGTGGGGTAACCAATCTCATAGGCTACTAGCGGAGATCCGTCCGTTTGGTGTATCACATGGATGCATGAGTTGCTCGTGTCCATCGAACTGACCGCCGAAAGTTTTCATATGGAGTGTTTATCCCATGTGTCTGTGAGAACTTTCATGTATCGATTTTATGACTAGTCCTTAGAGTTGAGGTCTTTACAATCTTATGTGTTGATAAAATAACTATGACATTCTCCTTCCCCGGTTCAAAAGATCAGATCATAAGGGTATAATTGGGTCATTTGTTGAAACACATGAAGTTTATAAAGATACAACAGAGAATCGCCACTCTCTCGGATAATATTTTCTTATAAGAGAAGTATTCCAGTTCGTGGGTTGATATGTGTGATCAGTGCTTGAGACTGTGGCCACAGCGGAAGAATCATGTAAGATTCTTGGGTTAGCACGATTCATGACACTATCGACATCATACCTTTGACCATATGGGTAGACACTTCCGTACCCTATGTCAATAAGTGGGGATACAGTTAGGCAAGAGACCGTATCATATGTAAATCACATACAAAATGGGTATATATATATTTCCTTCTCATTTGGGGGCCTTGGCTGTTGGAGTTTCTACGGCCCCGAGGATCGATTATCAAGCAAGAAATACATGTGAATACATACGAGGGAGTTACGAAATACTCACATCGATCGGTTGAGCGACGCGGTAGGCAACAAAAATTTCCTTTTCTGCTTACTGCATTTCACGGCAATTTCTATTTTTGCTCCATGGTGTGCTCGGCAATCATCAAGTTTTTGAGCTCCAAGTTTCGTCAAACGATTCCAAGCTCCTGGGTGGACTTCCCTATCACCTCCGCATGTCTCTCGGAGTGCTAGCTCTCTTGATTTTTGCCACAAAAATCAAACACTTTGCTTCCATACCTCACGGTTTCTGCCCAGAAAAAACCAGTGAAGAAATGTGCCCAAATGGGCGTGAGAGAGGAGAGGAATTGGAGGAGAGAGAGAGATAAATGTGTAATTGTATTTAATTGATTTCCAAAATCAATAACATATACCAAACATTAAAATAATGGTATTAGTCATTCAAGCTTTCAAAAGCTTTTCAACAACTTCCATCAACTCACATCAATCAATCAATCAATGTGACAAGTTGTCACATCACTTAAAGTGACTGATGATTTGACGCTTGATGTGACTAATGATTTGACGCTTGATTTTATTTGCGTGCCACAATCGAATTCGAAATGGGAATGCGCTCGCAAATAATCTCGGGCTAGGGTTCGCTAATTCAAAATTAGCGAATTTTCCGTTGCGACGTAATTAAATGATTATGTTTAGCGAAATCACTATTCACATCGCTAACGAATTAATTCTAAATTAATTCGTTCGCCCGAATTAAAATCGAATTTCAATTCCGCGTCGAAATCCAATTTCGTTTAATATATCGAATATATTAATTTATCGATTAATTCCAAATTAATCGTTATCTCTCTTTAATTGATATTTTATCCCAGATAAAATATCTCTGTTATTAATCCCAGATTAATTTTCTCTCTCATCTAATTAATCCCAGATTAATTAAAAGTGCGAGTAATACGTCATCGGTGAATCTTTGGGAAGCGACCTATGAGATCCCCGGATAAGTTGGCAGTAAATACGGTCGTCAGACTATCTGAACACGTAAGTACCTAGTACTACGTTTGTACCGATTTACAAGACAAGTTTGGCTTCTAGCAAAGCGCCATGCCTTACCAATTCTCCAGAAATATCCTTACATGAATATAAGGATCTATATCAGGCGCAGTATACGTGGTATTGCGTATTTCGATCCAGTATCGGATGATCACATGCAAGGCCTGGGGCTGGTACAGTGTCTGCCCCGTACGAAACATATATCGGATTACGAGCAACTAGTCTCTTTATTATCGGATAATCATGACCAAGTCATATTATCCCGATGGTTGCAACCCTTTAGAGAACTAGTTCTGTATCCCTACGCGATCATCATCTCCATATGACTGGAGTGATACTTCCGTCTTGACATCACACCCAACACACTACGATTCTCAATATACCCAGCAGAGGCGTACACAGAACCTGTTAAAACCCTGGACGACCATAACCAAAGTATATTTATTATCGCAAGTATTAGCGGTGTAAGTCTCAGGTTAAGACCAAATACACCTACCCTGATTTCGGACTTCCATAGACACATAGTCATACTATCAATGGAATTCCGAGGTTGTATATCCAGAGCGAAGCTGTTTCCCGTACCATCGGTAAAACACAACCTCCTATTACACTTGCACGAGTATCCTATACCCAAGCTTTCACCGATAGTTTTATGGGAATGTCATTTCCAAGAAATGACATAATATCATTATTTATAGGACATCCACTGTCAGTGCGCTCCCACTAACCTCCTTTTATACACAAGAATCATTTTGTTTTGAATTAAATCATAAACCATTATGATTACATCAAAACGACAATTCCAAGAACTTAATGCTTGCTTCAATCCATACATGGATCGAATAACCCGCAAACCTTGTTTGCTAGTTTTAGTATGAAAAAACCGACAGGATGTTGTAAACATCCTTCAAAAGATTTCCTTTTAAGGAAAGCAATTTTCCTGTTCAGCTGACATATTTCATAAATGAAACATGCAGCGTTAGCAAGCATTATCCAAATGGATTTACCGTGGCAACAGGTAAAAGATTGAATCGTAATCAACACAATGTTGATAACGATACATTTCCGCTAAAAGCCTAGCTTTATACGTTGGTATGTTGCCATCCATGTATCTCTTCCTTGAAGACTCATATAGTACCAATTGGCACAATGCCTTGCGGTACAACAACTAGTGTCCAAACATAGTTGGTATACATGGATCCATTTCGGATTATATGGCACTTTGCCATAATAGGGAGTCGATACCTTGTATCACTTCCTCATACGTAGTCAGTTGGTATTCCTCAATAAGATTGACATCTTTATGAGGTGAGATCAAAAACCCATACTCCAGGTTATTTTCTGACTCTCTCTGACATACGCGGTTCTTGTGTATTCGAAGATTAATGGTATAGTTTCATCCTTGATGAACTATTTGTGTTCCATTAAGATTCGGTGCCTGAAATAATATTACTCCGATTTTCATCGAGTTTTACTTTCCTCCCACTTACCACTGCATATCGGTATTCCTTTCAGGAAGACCGCATGGTGAGCAATAATTAAATTGTTCTCTTGTGAGTTGTATAAGTACTATACTTAGGTATCCCTAGGATGACCTACAATTTGCATTTATCCAATTTGGGTTCTAGTTTGGTATCATCCAAACATATGCCTAGCATTCCTAAATTATCAGGATTGAGAAACCCGGTTTCTTTCCTGTTCATATCTAATATGAAATCTGTCAAACAGATTTTATGGAACCCTATTCAAAATAAGTTCTGCACTGTTTATGCTTATCCGTTGAAGGAAATGGTAGCTCAGAGCGACTCATGAATAACCTGATCATGTCTAACAAAATTCGGTTTATCACTGTTCGGACACATCGTCATAAATACGTGTTCCGTGAGGAGTCCTCTTTGAAAGAATACTATACTCTTTCAAGTATATTATAAACTTATTGTTAAGTATTTTTCATTACGGTCTAACCGTGACGGTCTAATACTATAGCCGATTTGTTTGTCTATTTCGTGTCGAAACTTTAAAAGTTTCAGATTTGTGTTTCAAAAGAAACACATAACCATAACGCGGTTGCCACATCCGTAAAGGTCACGAAATATTCATATCCACCTCTAGCCTAGCTAGACATGGGCCCACTTGCTTCACTATGAACTAAGGCTAACAGATCGGTGGCATTTACACTTTTACCAAGTAAGTGTGTTTTAGGCACATTGCCCAATAAACTAGATTCGTTGACTTTATTTGAATGGAATCAAATCAGTCCGAGTACCCACTCTTCAAAAGTATGGATAAACGATTCTTGTTTGATTGTGTCCCAGACTACAATGCCACAAATAAAATTCTTCTGATCAAATCAGTTTGAACTATTTGTTTGTCATGTTATATTTTTGAGATTTATTTATATTCAAAATATAAATGCTGTTATTCACATCTAATGTGTATATCTCAATATCATCTTTATAAAATAAAACACTTTAGTGTTCTAGAATATAAAGGTTCACCCGCAACGAGTTAAACACTGATATAGAGATAATGTTTCTAGTCAAACTAGTTACATTATAACAGTTTCCTAATTTAAGTACACACCCAAGGGTAGTTCCTAAACTTAGGTATCTACGGTCAAAACAGCGACTTTCGTCCCATTTCCAATTCGCAGATAAATCTCATTCTGAAGTCAGTATCCTGCTCATAGCAGATTCTGAACATCAGTATATATTTATGTATCACACTAAGTATTTAAAATCCAATTTTAATACTAGTAGTGAACATATTTATGACAAACATATTTGAAGTCAGAGCCTTGCCCATCTTTAGTTCCTTCATTTTTGCTTTGTGCAAACGACAATCAAGCTTCCGCGATCCCGTTTGCCACATTTAGGCAGACATTTTGGGATATGTCCTTTATCTTCCCAGAAGATTATAATGATTTTGCCTTTGCCCTTTTCAACACTCCAGAAGCCTTTCGCCTAGCCTTGGCCTTTTGGAATATCGAAGTAAGCCGCGACTAGCGCTACTTGCCTATTGCAAAATTTGACTTTATCTCCTTGAGAATAGTCATTAACTCTCCAAGAGTTAAGTATTGCAATTTAGTATTTCTAAGATCTAATTATAGATCTATGAAAATCCTTCAATTTCATTATCATACTTTAAGGATCTAATCCTTAGTTCTGATTCAGAAATTAAGGAGTTTACTGACAAGTTTAATGGATTAAGCACTAAAGTTATCATAACATAAATCTTCCAAAGATTATGCTCTACTATTTGCTTAACTCCGAGCTTAGGCATAATATGTTATTTTATCAAATAAAGTAACTTATTATTTTCCAGAACCATCCTGAAATTTTATTCCCAATTTGAAAAATTAAACCATTTAAATACATTTTCCCTACGATTATGTTTTAAATGTCAATCTTTCAATTTTATCTTGATTTTAATAGTCCAACTATTTAATCAATGATTTTCGGTACTATTTATTATAATGATTATTATAGTCTAACTATTTAATCAACTATAATTAATTAAATCAAATATATTAATTATTATAATCCAATTATATAATCAAATATAAGTGAATAGTTTGAATACAGTCCAACTATTTATTAAAACAACAATTTAAATATTAGTCCAACTAACATTTAATATATTTGACGAATGATATTTATTTGAGCGCGTATGGCAAGTAATTAAACGAATATTACAAATTTAATTCTTGCCTCCCACTATTTTTCGGCGAGCCTCTAACCCTCTGTCGAGTACTCGGGAAACCGTGTTTCCTAGTGGGCTAGGATCCCGTTAAATATCACACAATCTTGACTTTGGCCAACAAATTGTATGATAATAAACTAGGTCGATCTCTAAGATCAATTGGATCCAACCCAATTCCTAGATCCAGTAGGGGGACATCCAAGTCCGAAACATATATCTTATAAATGCCAATATATCCAATATATTGCCTAACCTTTTTCCTCTGAATCAAATAAGCTTGGCTTTGGCACAACAAACTTAGTGATCCCAGTTAAGCGTGACCCACTTCCCTATCACCTTCGCATGTCTCTCGGAGTGCTAGCTCTCTTGATTTTTGCCACAAAAATCAAACACTTTGCTTCCCTACCTCACGGTTTCTTCCCAGAAAAAACCAGTGAAGAAATGTGCCCAAAATAGGCGTGAGAGATGAGAAGAATTGGAGGAGAGAGAGATATAAATGTGTAATTGTATTTAATGATTTCCAAAATCAATAACATATACCAAACATTAAAATAATGGTATTAGTCATTCATGCTTTCAAAAGCTTTTCCACAACTTCCATCAACTCACATCAATCAATCAATCAATGTGACAAGTTGTCACATCACTTAAAGTGACTAATGATTTGAAGCTTGATGCAACTAATGATTTGATGCTTGATTTGACTTACGTGCCGCACTCGAATTCGAAATGCGAATGCGCTCGCAAATAATCTCATGCTAGGGTTCGCTAATTCCAAATTAACGAATTTTCTGTTGCGACGTAATTAAATGATTATGCCTAGCGAAATCACTATTCACGTCGCTAATAAATTAATTATAAATTAATTTTTTCGCCCGAATTAAAATCTAATTTCAATTCCGCGTCGAAATCCAATTTCCTTTAATATATCGAATATATTAATTATCGATTAATTCCAAATTAATCGTTATCTCTCTTTAATTGATATTTTATCCCAGATAAAATATCTCCGTTATTAATCCCAGATTAATTTTCTCTCTCATCTAATTAATCCCAGATTAATTAAAAGTGCGAGTCATACGTCATCGGTGAATCTTTGGGAAGCGACCTTTGAGATCCCCGGATATGTTGGCAGTAAATACGGTCGTCGGACTATCCGAACACGTAAGTACCTAGTACTACGTTTGTACCGATTCACAAGACAAGGTTGGCTTCTAGCAAAGCGCCATGGCTTCCCAATTCTACAGAAATATCCTTACAGGAAAATAAGGATCTATATCAGGCGCAGTATACGTGGTATTACGTATTTCGATCCAGTATCGGATGATCACATGCAAGGCCTGGGGCTGGTACAGTGTCTGCCCCGTACGAAACATATATCGGATTACGAGCAACTAGTCTCTTTTTTATCTGATAATCATGACCAAGTCATATTATCCCGATGGTTGCAACCCTTTAGAGAACCCGTTCTGTATCCTACGCGATCATCATCTCCATATGACTGGAGTGATACTTCCGTCTTGACATCACACCCAACACACTACGATTCTCAATATACCCAGCAGAGGCGTACACAGAACTTGTTAAAGCCCTGGATGACCACAACCAAAGTATATTGATTGTCGCAAGTATTAGCGGTGCAAGTCTCAGGTTAAGACCAAATACACCTACCCTGATTTCGGACTTCCATAGACACATAGTCGTACTACCAATGGAATTCTGAGGGGGTCTATCCAGAGCGAAGCTGTTTCCCGTACCATCGGTAAAACACAACCTCTATTACACTTGCATGAGTATCCTATACCCAAATATATGAGAACTATGCTGTTTGTGCCCTCACAACGCGCACAAGTGTAATACTAGTCTTTCACGCATTTATCGATGTCCAATCTCGATAATACTCTGACTAGGGATATTTAATGATTTATCCTTCGTGGATTGATACTGTCTCATATCATTCTCAATCCAGGAACAAATCATAAGGACCTCCTATCATTTATACATCTATGTGATCTAATCACAAATGATAAGATTGCAATCTCCTTTGTCACATAGTTAATTTGTACAACAACACCATGATCTGTACAAATAGTGACACTATGGGTCATAATTGTACAACAATCTCCCACTTGGCCTATAGCCAGTCACTCGAGTGTCTAACACTCGAACCATGTATGGTTGGCTCAAACTGATGAGAAAAGGCTTTCGTCAGCGGATTTGCATGATTATCATCTGATGTGATTTATTCGATCATCACATTGCCACAATGTATGATCCGAACGAATCAGATGAATATCGAAGTATGTATCTGGATCGTTGATGAGACCATTAATTCTTTAGCATGTGCTGTAGCCTAGCTCAATTTCTAATAGAACTATATCTAATCTAATTAGATTTATTATCGACCCAAATGGCTTCTATTGCTGCCTCAGCTGCAGCAATAACCCGCATTTGTTTTTTATTCGGTAACATTATCTTGCTTGGAAGATGTCCAGCTCAATGTTCCGTTATTCAAATTGTATAGTACCGTTTGTGACTTATAGTCGTTATATCGGTTTGGTAACTTGTAGCATTGATCCCAGTCACTTCAAGTTATCCTTCTCCATAGTAAAAGACAGCATCCTTAGTTCTCTAAGATACTAAAGTATGTTCTTAATATCAATCCAGTGACTATCACATTGATTGGCCTGATTGTGAATTCATATGCTCAAAGCGTATGAGACACCAGGTCGCGTACATTTTTCAATGTACAATTTCTCGGAGAGTTTTCTGAAAGCCAAGCTTTCGCCGATAGTTTTATGGGAATGTCATTTCCAAGAATGACATATTATCATTATTTATAGGACATCCACTGTCAGTGCGCTCCCACTAACCTCCTTATATACACAAGAATCATTTCATTTTGAATTAAATCACAAACCATTTTGATTACATCAAAACGAAAATTCCAAGAACTTAATGCTTGCTTCAATCCATAAATGGATCAAATAACCCGCAAACCTTGTTTGCTAGTTTTGGTATGAAAAAACCGACAGATGTTGTAAACATCCTCCAAAAGGTTTCCTTTTCAGGAAAGCGATTTTCCTGTTCAGCTGACATATTTCATAAATGAAACATGCAACGTTAGCAAGCATTATCCAAATGGATTTACCGTGGCAACATGTAAAAGATTGAATCGTAATCAACATAATATTGATAACGATACCTTTCCACTAAAAGCCTAACTTTATACGTTGGTATGTTGCCATCCATGTATGTCTTCCTTGAAGACTCATATAGTACCAATAGGCACAATGCCTTGCGGTACAACAACTAGTGTCCAAACATAGTTGGTCTACATGGATCCATTTCGGATTATATGGCACTTTGCCATAATAGGGAGTCGATACCTTGTATCACTTCCTCATACATAGTCAGTTGGTATTCCTCAATAAGATTGACATCTTTATGAGGTGAGATCAAAAACCCATACTCCAGGTTGTTTTCTGACTCTCTCCGACATACGCGATTCTTGTGTATTCGAAGATTAATGGTATAGTTTCATCCTTGATGAACTATTTGTGTTCCATTAGATTCGGTGCCTGGAATAATATTACTCCGATTTTCATCGAGTTTTACTTTCCTCCCACTTACCACTGCATATCGGTATTCCTTTCAGGAAAACCGCATGGTGAGCAATAATTAAATTGTTCTATTGTTAGTTGTATAAGTACTATACTTAGGTATCCATAGGATGACCTACAATTGGCATTTATCCAATTTGGGTTCTAGTTTGGTATTATCCAAACATATGCCTAGTATTCCCAAATTATCAGGATTGAGAAACCTGGTTTCTTTCCTGTTCATATCTAATATGAAATCTGTCAAACAGATTTTATGGACCCTATTCAAAATAAGTTCTGCTCTGTTTATGCTTATCCGTTGAAGGAAATGGTAGCTCAGAGCGACTCATGAATAACCTTATCATGTCTAACAAAATTCGTTTATCACTGTTCGGACACACGTCAAAAGACGTGTTCCGGGAGGAGTTCTCTTTGAAAGAATACTGTACTCTTTCAAGTATATTAGAAACAGATTGCTTAAGTATTTTCCATTACGGTGTAACGTGACGGTCTAATACTATAGCCGATTTGTTTGTCTATTTCGTGTCGAAACTTTAAAAGTTTCAGATTTGTGTTTCAAAAGAAACACATAACCAGAACGCGATGCCACATCCATAAAGGTCATGAAATATTATATCCACCTCTAGCCTAGCTAGACATGGGCCTACTTGCTTCACTATGAACTAGGGCTAACAGATCGGTGGCATTTACACTTTTACCAAGTAAATGTGTTTTAGGCACACTGCCCAATAAACTAGATTCGTTGACTTTATTTGAATGGAATCAAATCAGTCCGAGTACCCACTCTTCAAAAGTGTGGATATACGATTCTTGTTTGATTGTATCCCAGACTACAATGCCACAAATAAATTTCTTCTGATCAAATCAGTTTGAACTATTTGTTTGTCATGTTATATTTTTGAGATTTATTTATATTCAAAATATAATGCTGTTATTCACATCTAATGTGTATATCTCAATATCATCTTTATAAATAAAACACTTTAGTGTTCTAGAATATAAAGGTTCACCCGCAACGGGTTAAACACTGATATAGAGATAATGTTTCTAGTCAAAACTAATTACATTATAACAGTTTCTAATTTAGTACACACCCGAGGGTAGTTCCTAAAATTATGTATCTACGGTCAAAACAGCGACTTTCGTCCCGTTTCCAATTCGCAGATAAATCTCATTGAAGTCAGTATTCTGCTCATAGCAGATTCTGAACATCAGTATATATTTATGTATCACACTAAGTATTTAAAATCCAATTTTAATACTAGTAGTGAACATATTTATGACAAACATATTTGAAGTCAGAGCCTTGCCCGTCTTCAGTTCCTTCATGTCTGCTTTGTGCAAACGGCAGTCACGCTTCCGCTATCCTGTTTGCCACATTTAGGCAGATATTTTGGGATATGTCATTTATCTTCCCAGAAGATTATAATGATTTTGCCTTTGCCCATTTCAACACTTCAGAAGCCTTTGGCCTAGCCTTGGCCTTTTGGAATATCGAAGTAAGTTGTGACTAGCGCTACTGCCTATTGCAAAATTTGACTTTATCTCATTGAGAATAGTCATTAACTCTCCAAGAGTTAAG